>VZTM01036930.1:672446-700430 GCA_013400555.1 Jacana jacana
GGGGACGAGCCGCTGGCCCGGCCGCTGCTGCTCCGCCTGGCCCAGGAGCTGGTGCGGGGCTGGGCCGGCGGCGAGGAGCGCATCAGTCGCCTGCTCAACACCACCGACATCTACCTGCTGCCCAGCCTCAACCCCGACGGCTTCGAACGCGCCCGGGAGGGCGATTGCGGCGGCGGCGCCGAGGGCGGCCGGGAGAACAGCCACGGCCGCGACCTCAACCGCAGCTTCCCCGACCAGTTCGGCATCGCCGAGCCCGACCTGGAACCCGTCCCGGAGGTGCAAGCCCTCATCGCGTGGATGCGCCGCAACAAGTGAGTGCGGCCGCCACCCGGCTCCGGGGAGAGGGGGACCCTCAGATCCGCTCCCGGGGGTTTCCACTGGCTTTCAGCCCTTCCCAGTGCTTTCCAGCAGGGCCTGGGGGGGAAAAAACGCCACTTCCCACCGTAGAATGGTTTGGGGTGGAAGGGACCTTAAAGACCAACCAGTGCTACCCCCTGCCCTGGGCTTGGACACCTGCCACCAGACCAGGTTGTTCAAAGCCCCATCCAGCCTGGCCTGGAACCCCTCCAGGCATGGGGCAGCCACAGCTTCTCTGGGCAACCTGAGCCAGGGTCTCACCACCCTCATAGTCAAGAATTTCTTCCTAAGATCTAATGTAAATCACCCCTTTTTCTGTTTAAAACTGTCACCTCATCCTGTTGCTCTGCTCCCTGATAAGGAGCCCCTCCCCAGCTTTCCAGTTTCTCCCCAGCCTGCCTCCTGTGCTGGGTTGGCCTGGTTTTGCAGCTGGGGACAATCCTGCACTCAGTGACCAGATTAACCCTTGCATTGACTGGCATGTATGGAGGAGTGGTTTGGTAGCCACAGTTTGCCACATACCCGCTGAGGAGCCACACTAGCCCTGCTGGGTGCAGCCCATGCCCTGCACTGGCCTGGGCACTCCATGGTCATCTGAGTGTCTCCCCTCTCCAGGAACCCACAGCTGGAAACTTCTTCTCATCTGCTTCGTCTTCACTTTGTCTTAGTTATTGCTCTTGAGGCTGGTAATACTTCTACCACGTGCTATGGAATGCTTGAAGTATTTGGGGTTAAGTGTATGGGGTTAAGTAGGGGTGTACCAACAAGAAGTTGTGTTGAGCAGGCTTTCCCCCATCTCTGTGTTTTGTGGAAAATTCCCTGGATTTAGCAATAATGCCCCGCAGCAGCTCTTCCAAATGCAGTCCCTGCTCCTTGGGTCCCCCCTTCCTCATCTGTCCTTCTGTGGAAACGTGCTGGACTGGGCTTCCAGTGCCCACACCGGACCGTTTGGGCTCTTGGCTTCCAAGGGGGTGAATGGTGGGAAGCTGCCATGCCCGAAGCTGGGAAGACGGTGCCTGGGGAAGCCCAGCTCTGGTTTGGGGCCCTGGGCAGTCCCAGGAAGCACAGCAGCCAGGCTGGATGCTACCTCTCCATTTGCTAGGTGCTCTTTAGAGAGCGATGGAAGGTCCTAAACCACTACAGTCAGAGCAACCAACTGTGTGAAGTTGTGCAGAGAAACCCAAAATCCAAAGCCTGATCGGGTACGAGCAGCGTGCTGTAATGAACTGCATCCAGCTTCCCAAAATGGGGATGGGGAGGGGATGGCCAACAGCCGTGGTGGGATGGAGGGTTGTTGACTGGATCCAGCCAACGCACATGATGTTCAGCATCCTATAATGTTTGCTCGCTTTTAGGGAACAAAATTTGCTTGGACAAACTCTTTATTAAAACTGGGTGGAGAGAAGTTATTGCTCCAGGGGAGTTTCATGACCTGCACCACTGATCTTGTCCTAGAAGTCCTTTAGCACAGCTCTGATACTGCAGTTTGCACCAAAGTCCTTCCAGACTTGGTTCAACTCAAAATTAGTTACTGGGGAAACTCGTGCATGTTCTTAATTTAACTTTGAAAATACCTTGGGCACATCCTTAATGTAATTTTGATAATATTTTTGTAATTTTTACTTTTTTTTTTTTTGCAAGTGTTTGAGGTGGGGTTTGCAGGTGAGCCTGGGTGAAACAGAAAGGAGGCGGTGCCTCGTGCATCCCTCTGCCTGGCAGCACCAGTTAACGCTGGTACCCTGGTTAGACCAACGTGACCACTGATAGAAAAAGAAATGGGTAAACACAACTGTTTGATTTAAAAAAAAACCCCAAACCGAAAAAAGAGATACTGGAGTGGGTGTGATGCAGTTCCTGTGTGCTATTTTTAAGCAAGGCAAGGGTTCTGTTCACAACCTAAATCCTGCTTGACCAGTCGAGGAGCAGAGCTCTTTTCCCCCTCCGTGCTGTACATGGTGGAAAGAGGAAGAGCAGAGACAGCCACCTTGGGCATTCATTGAGGTGTTTGTGCTGCCCCTGATCAAGCTGCAGTGTGATCTAGGGCACGCTGTGCTGTATTTTCTGACTTGGGATTTTAACAGCTCTGCCACACGTCCAGGCCTGGTTTGTGCAGGCCAGTCCCGTTGTACACACCAGGCCTTGCTCAGAGCTCGACGAAGAGCCGTGTCCACCACTGTTCTAGCAGGGCACCGCTCGTCTGTCACCGAGCTGGAGGGCTCTGTCTTAAGCTGAAGCAAGAACTTTGACATCTGGCATTATTGGAGATGAAACAGTTTGGGGAGTGAATAAACCAGTCTGTAGAGCTGGTTCATTGCAAAAAATCTGCAGATTTCCCCACTGTGCTCCCACCTGGATGCTGTTCACACCCTCTGATGATCTTGCTAGCTGCGTTGGAGGCTGCAGTTAATACTCCAGGACACTTAACTGCAGTTTAGTCTCCCAGGACAGCGTATCATTTTGTCTACCAGCAGCCTGCTCGGTGTCAGACCAGTGCGGATCTGTTAACGTAGCCTTGGTGTAGCTGCAGCCCCTCAGGCAGGTTCTCCCCGCACAGGGCTGATAGAGCAGGGTCTGATCCCTTCCTCTTTCCAAAGAGCCTTACTGCTGGGCAGCTTGTCCACTGGGCATGTTTTTGCTTTGTTGATCCCAAATAGAGTTTGGAGGCTCTTGAGAAGGCAGTTTGCGTGGGAAGGCAGCAGAATAACTGGTTGGGCGGCTGTAGATGGCTTCCTGTTGCAGTCGTTCCAGTACAACTCTTCCTCCTTCTTCCCAACCCCAGGTTTCTGCTCTCTGGCAATCTCCATGGTGGCTCAGTGGTGGCAAGCTATCCCTATGATGACTCTCCCACGCATAAGCCCACAGGAGTCTACAGTAAATCAGCTGATGACGAAGTGTTCAAATATTTGGCAAAAGCTTACGCCTCACATCACCCCATAATGAGAACTGGCAAACCCAACTGCCCTGGCGAGGAGGGGGAGACCTTCCAAGATGGTATCACAAACGGTGCCCAGTGGTATGACGTGGAAGGTAAGCTGTGCTGGAGAATCCCTCTAACTCTGCTCGTTTGGGTCACCTAACGCTGCCCTGCGGAAGTAGTTCCTTGCTCCCAGTGGGAGCAGACATCCAAACCGGTGGTGATTATCAGAGAGGAGAGGGCAGCAAAGTGATATTTTTAACTTTGTGTTCTAGCAGCTTGAACGGAAGGGGAGTGGCATCACAGGCACACCAGTAAGTGCTTAATGAATCACAGCTTGGGAGATGTTTGTAGGGAAGAGATCACAGTAAACAGGAGGGTTCTTCCTGACCCTGTTAAGACACTGGAGAGTTATCCCGCATGCAGGAGGCTTCATTTGCCCAATGAGCTGTGGTGGGTCTCCAGACAGCTACTAAATTTTGATACAGGAAAGAGGAAATTATTGTTAAAGGTATCAAACCGTGCTAATATTCCGTGAAGTTTTTTTAACCTCCAAAACTTGTAATTGTGTAAATGATTATAGAACAGCCTGCTGTAAAAATAGGTAAAATGATGGGAATGTGTGATCTCAGCTAACCTAGCTGCTCTTGCTGGAAGTGGGGGGGTGCTTTTCTAGAACCTGCTCTGCTGTGGGACCCGTGCAGATGGCAACATCCAGCACGACCTGTTCTCGTCTACCAGCGCGGTGGGATCTAGAAGGGATCCCATGTTCAGTCTGCTGGGGCTTCCAGGAGAGCTCCTCTTCCCTCCCTTAGGCTTTGAAGGTGATCTGACTACGAGCACCTCCCGTTGCCACCTCTCTGCTTGTGTGGAGGTGGCTCAGACACGCAGTGGGCTACTCTGCGTGCCTCGATTTTGCCAAAAATGGGATTTAAATGGTGGTTTACGTGAGGAGCTGCTCTTACAGAAAAAGCTCTGTGGGCTGACAGGAAGAGCAATCTTGGCCATGTCACTGGAAGTTACGCCACTGCTGTGGTCCCCTGGTGGATGTGGTACAACCAAGGCCTCACCAGACACTGCAGAAGGTTCTGTGGTGAGGACACAACAAAACCCTAGCATAAATGATCCGAAGAAGTTCCATTGCTTTGCTGCAGCTTTCCCAGGTGGCTCTGCTTTCCCTCCTGCTAGGGCTGAGGGATGATACAGGAGTGCTGAGCAAGGCCTGAACTGGGTCTTGTTTGTCCTTCAGAGTTTACAGCTCCACAAGTTCTAATAAGACACTGTCTTTCCAAAACATGGGCTTCCAAGCTGAGTCCTGTCTTAACCTTGCGTCCACCTTGCTTGGGAAGGAGGGAGAGGGATCCAGTGTTGGGCCTGAACACATCAGCTCTGTGCTGGGAGAGGAAATCTGGATTTCAGCGGCGGCTGAATCGTTCCCCAGGATTTCACTGGTCGAGTAGGATGCCGTGTTCAAACAAGATGCGATTTTGCCTCCTTCTTTAGCAGGTGTCTCCTTTCCCTGGTGTTTGCTGGCTCAAGGTTCACTCTGCTGCTGTGAAAAGTCCGGCAGGAGGGAGGTTTGTGTAATCTGGTGAATGTGCTCGTGAGGGAACAGGATATCCTGGATGATCTGCGCTGCCTTGTTCTTGCTGGCAGTTGTTATCGGCAAACATCTCCGTCGGGTGGTTCGTTCGCTGCAGCTCTAAGGCTTTCTTGCCCTTGGAAAGAGGTGGGATGGGTGTGCTCTGAAGGGAAGGTGATTCCAGAGCTGCGGGTCTGGGTTCCCCTGCCCCCAGCGAGCAGCATTTTTCGCTGTAGCCTTACCTTCTTGGTGAGAGATGCCTGGCTCATGCAAGGTTTGCTGGTGGCTGTGGCACGGGGGCATGAGCTTTTCGGGCTGCCTTGGCCCGACCAGAGGTTTCACCCACTTTCCTTTCACAGGAAATGGCAAGGTGTGAAAACCAAAGACCTATATTTCTTTGTGCTGCCATCGCTGTGGTTTACAGGACGTCCAACAGCCTCCAGCCCCTGTGGAAACAAACCCTTTCGGTGTGACAAGCCGCAGTCTCGGGCTCAGGGTCGGTGGCTGTAGGCGATTCACGGGCAGAGATCACAGGGAGCGTGTGCTGACGCTGGCTGTCAGAACAGAGCGTTGCTGAGGCTGGTGGATCTCTGTGATTTCTCCCCAAAGTGGGAATTTACTTCTTGCTGCTGTTGGAGACACACAGGCGGAGGGTGAGGGCAGCCCTTGGAGCACTTCCTGGGCTGGGGAGTTCACGGGAGGTGTAATCCCCGGGAGCTGAGATCCAGGGAGGAGCATGGGTGAACTAACCACTACCACAGAGGCCAGCACACATCTATTTTGATGTTGTGTGAAGTTACTGTGACCCCTTGGGGTTTTAGGTGTTAGATTTAGATTGGATATTACAGAAAATTCTTCAAGGAAAGGGTTATCAATCATTGGACCAGGCTGCCCAGGGAAGCGATTGAGTCACCTTCTCCAGAGGTATTTAAAAGACTTGTAGACATGGTGCTGAGGGGCATGGTTTAGAGGGTAAGTGGTTGGACTTGATGGTCTTAAAGGTTTCTTCCAACCAAAATGATTCTATGATTTATTTTTAGTAGTGGACGAAGAGCAGGCGAAGGGGAGTCAGTTTTACACCCAGTGTGAAAGAAGCAGCAGAACCGCCACGGTGGCTGCGTTGAGTCATCTGCACCTCTGTGCCAAGGACCGCCGAGGCTCCTGCCTGGACCAGGAGGCCTTTCCCAGTGACTGCAGGATTCAAACGTGCAGTAAAATGAGGCTGGGGAGCTCCCAGTCCCCTGCAGGAGCTCCGTGGGCTGGGCTGAGCTCTAGAGATAAGCAGAGCAGATGGTTCCGTGAGCAGTGCGGGACCCACACGTGTGGCCTCGGGTCAGGTTGTGCCAGGAGAGACCTCAGGCTCCAAGTGAACAAAAGCCAGGAAAAAAACCCAAAGAAATGAGAACATAATGTCTCAACAGGTGGAAATTTTCCTGCCACGTTTTATCATGTGAAATCAAACATGCTGGAAAGCCAACTGCTACGGCATTCATTGTCCCAGGGTTACCAGCTCAGGTTGATGCTGGTGCCAGACCCCATTAAGTTTCATTTGAATTTGCAAACAACCTCTTACGTGTGTCAAACCGAGGTGGCGAGTACAGACCATTGGAGTAATTGTTAAGGTCAAGCGTGCACGGAGGGAGATGGCTTTCTGCCAGACAGCTGAATTTGGCTTCTGCATTCCAGCTGCTATAGATAAGTCTGGGCCGTTTTGTAGAGGCTATCTCTGTTGTACACGCTCTTAACTCTTCCTTCCTTTTTAAACTCTTGGGGTTTTAGCTACCGAGTGGCTGATTTCAGATCAAGAAAATACACGCCAGGTCCGGGCTGGTGTATGGTCCAGGTGATGTTTGGGAAGCGGTCAAGAAGCTGTTCAGGTCTGATCTGTGGGAAGAGCCCAGTTCAGAAACTGAATTCCGTGTAGTGTTCAGTTGGGTGTTTTGAGGGCTGCTCTGGAAGATCTTGTTATTTGCAGTCCTTTCCTAAAAGCTGTTTTCTTTGCTAGTTTGAGACTCTCACGTCCAGGCGTTTTGAGGTGCTTCTGGTGCCTTATCAGAAGGTGTTTCTCAGGTTGAAAGTGGGTTTAAGTTACATGTGTGCTTACTGGGTTGGTTTGGCTGTAGTTACTAGCCACAATGAGCTTAAGAACAGCTTCTAGTGGCATCAGGCTCAGAGCAATTAAAATGCCTGCTGAGAACAGTGGGTGCTCATGGCATCGCTGTGGTGGCCTCCGTTTCCTGGGCTCGGCAGAAGGCGGTTGCACAGCGTGAGCTCTGGTGGAAGTTTTCAGCCTTTCTGGGATACACACAATTAGCTGCCCTTACATGTTTGTGTTTTCATCAAATTCTTCTTGCAATTTTTTTCTTTCCTCTTGAGACAAGTATTGGCTCCATGGTTTGAGGGTCTGATGCCTCTTTTCACGTCCAACATGAACGCTGCAGCTCTTGGGAAGACTCTGCCCTGCTCTTTGGGAGTGTCCCGGGAATGCTGCAGGGCTGCGCTGCTCTGGGCTGTGCAATGCAGCCGCTGGAGCTGGAGGCTCAAACCTCACCTCCTCTGAGTTTTAATTATTCCAGATTAATGGACCAAAACGTTCCTCTGCCTGTTTGGTGCTGCTGCTGGGGCTCGCCCGGTCTCATGCTATGAGACAGTCGGTTCTGTCCACGGAGTAAGCAATTTGTGCCACGTATTTAATCACGGCTCTGGCTGCTTTGTGCCATCTGCTCGCTCTGCAGAGCAGACAGGACCGTTTCTCTGCTCTGACTCAGCCTCAGGGTCTCTCATCCCCTGATGTCTGCCCCAGCGAGAGCTGGAATTAGAACAACTTCTTCATAGCGCAGTTTGAAAATAGAGTCCTTCCTGCCTGGCCTGGAAAGGCTTCTCCTGGCACGTGGTGTATTTATGGTATCTGGATCCCGGGGCTGGACTCTAGAGAGCTGCATTCCCCGGCTTGCCTGCCTGGTGGGGAGCTTGGCAGGGAGCAGAGACGTGAACTCTGTGTGGCAAGAGGCCTGGGATCCTTGCCTGAAGCGCAGTCCTGCTGCTCAAGGAGTGGGACGGAGCCAGGGAGAGGTTTGGTTTGTTGTGAGCGTTTTTGTGACCTGCTGCCAGCCAGGGACTGGCTTGCTGTGACTGTAAGCTGCTCGCTTCTGCTTTCCTCACCAGTAGGGTAGGTATGATGTTTCCTTGGGAGGCTGGAGCTTTGCACCCTGTCACACAAAAAGGCTGGAATTAATCCAGCAAGTTATCCCAGATATCACCCGAAGGGATAAGTAGGGCAGAAGCACTGTAGTCTGAGCGACCGCTGCCCTGAGTGGGCTTTTTCTGCTCTCATCATTGAACGTGGTGCTGTGCTAACGCTGGGCTGTCTGCAGCTCTCTTTACACCTCCAGATCTTCTGCATAGCCAGGGGAGGCTGTGCAGATGGTATATGGAAAAAATACCTAGTTCCATATGCTGTAAAAATAACTGTCCTGCTCTGCAACGGGGGCCGTGTGAAGGCCAAGTATGTGCAGCCCCTACAATCCAGATTTCCAAGCATGCAATGGACTGCTTTCTCGAAGAGGCAGCTTTCCCAAAATTGGTCTAGCAAGCTCTAATTTGGACCGTTGCTGCTCTATTATGGGTGAGCATCTGTCCTAAATTTGCTTGAGTGGCAGATGAAGCACTAAATATGCTTCATAATGGCTCGGGTTTACGTATGGATGTTTTCAAATGCATTAGGGTCCTGCTAGGAGCAGATGGTTATAGGCTGGCAAATTGTTTCACTCGGGGTGGTGTTTACTGGCGAGGGAGCAACCCGCCGCCGGTGGGTTTTCTCAGCCTGGTAACAGGAGCCGAATGAAACTGAGCGTGTCAGATTTGCAGGCCCTGTCCCTCTAACCCCCTGAACCCAGTTTGAGAGTTTTAAGGTCCTCCAACGCTCTTTTGGCTGAACGGAAAAGTCTCTTTCGTGTTTTGCTCTCAGCCCCTGCAGGAGCCGCAGCGCTCCCTTTCTGTCGGCAAGTGACATTGGATTTGTTAAAGTAAAAGCTTCGTGTGCCCTGAGCAGCAGGCTCCCAGAGGAGCTGAGAGGAACTGGGACATCTTTGATCTGGTAGCATCCTGCACATCATCTCAGGGGTCTGTTCTTCTAAATCTGACCGTTTACTGTCAGACCCGAGTGCGATGGGGCTGTTGAATCCAGGGCAGCCGTCCCTGACCACCTGGGATGGTGAATGCTCCCAGCCACGGCATTCGTTGCAGGACTCTTCTGCTTGGTGAAGTGCTGCTGGTGGCTTTTCCTGGCCATGCATTAACACAACCCCTGCAAATGCCAGGAAGAGCATTTGCATCATCATATTGATCTGTTCTGGCTGGTTAATTAGCCAGCACCGTGGAGGGTCCTTTGCTTGTGAAGGCGCTTGTGAAGGAGCTTGTGAATGATCTACAGGAGAGCTGGAGAGGGACTCTATCAGGCAGTGTAATGACAGGAGTTTAAATTGGAAAAAGGGAGGTTTAGATTAAATACCAGAAATAAATTCTTTACTCTGAGGCACTGGGACAGGTTGCCCAGGGAAGTTATGGTGCCCCATCCCTGGAAATGATCAATGCCAGGCTGGATGGGGCTTTGAAAAACCTGCTCTGGTGGGAGGTGTCCCTGCCCGTGGTGGAGGGGGTTGGAACTTGATGATCTCTACGATGCCTCCCAGCTCATCATTCTATGATTCTATGACTGATTCTATGATTCAGGAACTGCTTAGACAAGCCAGTGAGGTTTATTAGCATAGCACTAATGCAGCACTCTGGGCAAAGCGAAGGATGAGAGCGTGTTTCTTACAGGCTTCCCTGCCAGGGTCCTGTAGGCTGATGCCACCACGTGTGCCATGGACTGTCTACTGCTTTCCTTCCCCCTGAACTCCACATCTGCCTTCTGCAGGGAAAATGTACAGCTGTTCTGTGGCAGACGGGCTTCTAAGAGCCAGTTTGACTTCCTGGACTCATCCAGACGAGACCCCTTGCCCGGGCCCCTATGTCCAGCTGGCACTGGTGGGAGTCGTTCATTTAGTGCCCAGGGGACCCTGGGCTGAGTGATCCCAGATGTTGCTGTGCAGGTTGGAATGGAGCTGTCTGGGCAGCGGTGGCCAAGGCCATGGCGTGCCAGTCTCTCTGGATTGTAACTGTACGAGGTTGTGTAACCCAGAAGATTCCAACAGTATGTGTAAAACTTAGTGTGGTGCATTTTCCATACTGACACAACTGCCTGTCCTACTGGTGGTGGTGGGAATGATGCTCTCATGTGGCCATGACATCTGGCTGCAGTCATGTGGTGAGATTTGCCCGGGTGACTCCAAAACCTCTTGTGAACGTTCAGAGGGCTGAACATTGGCAGCCCCCAGCAGCGTGCTGACATCTGAGCTCCAGATCGTGAGTGTCAGTACCTGCAGCCCTCCAGTCCTGCTGGTATGTGATTCATTCCTGCTTGAGAAACAGGTTTGCTTGCTGAGGGTTGAACGCAAACTTCAGCGAATGGGGTCAGGACACTTTCTGGAACAAGGTCACCTCTTTGTTTCATAGCAGTGCTTGTGGCTTCTCTGAAGGGCAAGAATGGCCAGATTAGCTTAATACTGGGAAACAGCTCGGTGTACTCCTGTTTTCTGGTGCTCATGGAGATTTGGCTGGTTTAACACTTAAGCTTGCAAGCTGTCCCCAGGTGCTCCAACATCCTTAAATTAATTGAGGCTGCTGCCTTAAAGATGAAATGTGGGAGGAGGCTGGTGACTTGGCTGCAGGTCTTAGGGAAGAGAGCGATTTTCCCAGGTGGAAAAGTCTGTGTCCCATTCTCCTCTTGTAGGACATGGCTCTTGTGGGGTCACAGGTGTCCTCAGCGGTGAGGGAGGTGTCACTGCCCTCCTAGATGAAGAGGAGAGTCTCCTGAAGGTGACTTCCCACAGTTCACTGTGTGCTGTCGCCATGTCAGACCTTATCAGACACTCTGCTAGGGCTGCTCTAAATATCAAGTAAATGGAGACCTTCAGATAAGGAGCTGAGGAAGAGGGCAACTGAGGAAGCAGAGAAAGGGAAGGATTGCTCTTGTCTTGTCTAGAGTTTGCTAAAGTTTTTTGGGAGAACAGATGTGTGGTCCTTGGAACTAATTTTGCCATGCACATTTGAGCTGCCACCTCCCAAGTTGATAGTCTGGTGTGTTCTTTTGTATTGGGGCCTGAAGCTCATTTTGGGTGGAGAAACTTCACGTGTAGGAAAACCTCACAAAGCTGGAGGTGGCTTGGAGTGCCTAGTGAAGGACTCAGCAGCAGCAATGTTCAAACTCTGGTGTGCCTGCCCTGGCAGCCAGGATTTGTAGTGTCTGCAAAATGTCTTCACAGTGGAATGAAGCCATATGAATTTCTCGGTGCTGGGCTGCTGAGTTCAGCTGACAGAACAGTAGGACTGAAGGGATTGTCATCTTTGAAGTGTCTGTGGCTGATTTGAATGTCCCCGTGTGCTGGTTACTGGGAGATACAGAGCTCGGTCTCCACCAGCACAGGCTCTCACCGTGGCCTGATCTGACTTTTCTCCGTGGGTTGTTCACTCTGGAGCTAGGGTGGCGTTGTGATGAGATGCCATGGGGGGCTGAAGGACAGGGCAGACTCTGTGTTGTGTGAAGGGATGTCTGTACATTGCTCTCAGAACATGTCTCTGCCTCGTTCTCTCAGGTGGGATGCAGGATTACAACTACGTATGGGCCGACTGCTTTGAGATCACGTTGGAGCTGTCCTGCTGCAAATACCCACCGGCATCCCAGCTTCAGCAGGAGTGGGAGAACAACCGGGACTCTCTCCTCACCTTCATTGAGAAGGTAGTTTGGGCTGGGATGGTCTTGGGTGCAGCAATTGTGAAACCCACGTGTCCATGATGGGCCGAGAGCACTGTGTTCTGTTGTTTTTATGGCTTTGTTTGCTGCATGTGGTAACACAACTGCCACAGTCACTGTGCAGAGGTCAGTGTCTACAAAGCTGCTGTGTTTCTCTGTGGTTCTACCACAATTCCCACATCCTCCATGATAACAGAGCTCCACTCAGCAGGGCCTCATGAGGCTCAGTGTTAAAGGGACCGATCAGTGCAGATCTTGCCCAGCAATGCAGAGTAGCTGTATGACCTCAGTGCTGTGAGTCTCCACAGATGTTCAAAAGCACTGCTGAGACCTTGGCTTGCAGAATTCTCTGCCAGACTCTCACCATGTATGAGCTGAGTAGGTGACAGTTTAGGCTGGGATGGGAGGCACCTGCATTTTGTCTTTCAATATGGCTTGTAACCCTGTTAAGTTCATGTTGTTGTTGTGTGCCCGTGTCAATAAAATAGCGAATTTCTTAAGGAGGATCAGTTCTGAGATCTTGCTGCCTTCCCAGTGCGTGCTGGAATTCCTGTCCTTGTCACCTGGCAAAGCACTGGGCCCCTGTGTGTCTGCCTGGCAGCTGTCCTGCTCTGCTGCGTTTTGGGAAGGGCAGGGGGGTATTGCTGGGCAAGGACACAGTTCCCCTGACGTTGCCTGTCTTCAGCCAGGCTCTTGCATTGCTTTCCTCAGGTCCACATTGGTGTGAAGGGCTTTGTCAGGGATGCTGTCACTGGAGCTGGCCTGGAGAATGCGACCATTGTTGTTGCTGGTATCGCTCATAACATCACAGCAGGCAAATTTGGTGATTACCACCGACTGCTTGTGCCTGGGACCTACAACGTGACTGCAGTTGTAATGGGGTAATGTCTCTGTGGTAGCTGGTGTCCACACTGCCAACTGCTCATGTTCCTTCATTTTGCTGCAGGGGGTTTTGGCCTCTGCTCTGCAGAGCCTCCTTGCTGAAGCCAGCTCTTTTTTTTTTTTCCCCACAGTTACACGCCAGTGACCAGAGAGAACATTGAGGTGAAGGAGGGAGCTGCTACAAAAGTGGATTTCTCCTTGCAGCCAACTGTTATGCCACCAGTTCTTAATGTCACGCAGTTCACAGCGATGCCTGTTCCTGTCTCTACCGTCACCCCCACCCCTGTGCAGGCAGAGGCCCCCAGCCCAACCTCTCTCCATCAGCCCATCCAACCTGTGGACTTCCGCCACCATCACTTCCCAGACATGGAGATCTTCCTGCGGCGGTACGCAAACGAGTACCCCAACATAACCCGCCTCTACTCTGTGGGCAAGTCGGTGGAGCTGCGGGAGCTCTACGTAATGGAGATCTCGGACAACCCTGGCGTCCATGAAGCAGGTAACGTGGGACATCCTTTTCAGCAGAGCCCTAGTGACAGACCCTTTGCTTTGGGAGACAGTGGGCAGGACAAAAGGGAGTGTAGAGCTGGCACCTGTCTGAGGAGAGAGCGAGCTGCTTCTTGCAGTGTCCATTCTAAAATGACTAAGTGCAGTGGGCGGCACTTGGGGGTGTTATGGTGTTGCGGGAAACAGCTACACTGGTCGTGGAGCTCTGGGGATGGAAGGACCAAAGGGCTTCCCTAAAACAATGTTTGTCCTTTCTGATGATGTGGAAGGAAAAGGGTAAATTTTAGGTAAACGTGGTCCAGCCCTGCAGAAAGGCCTGAGAGAGCAATGCTCAGGGTGGTGAGATGTCTCCAAGCTTTAATGTAATTGGTTATAATCGTCTCTGTGGTGTGGCAATGTGTATGCAGGTGAGCCGGAGTTCAAGTACATCGGTAACATGCATGGGAATGAAGTTGTGGGGCGAGAGCTTCTCCTGAACCTCATTGAGTACCTCTGCAAGAACTTCGGCACAGATCCTGAAGTGACTGACCTGGTCCGGAGCACGCGGATCCACATCATGCCGTCCATGAACCCTGATGGCTATGAGAAGTCCCAGGAAGGTATTGCTGTCTGTGCTGGAACATCTGCGGGGTTTCTAGCTCTGAGAATAAGACTTTGGGTTCGTGGTACCTCTCGGAAGTCTTGGAAGCCTTGCTGGAGCAGAAGTGCTCTCTGTGCAGGGAAGAGGCTGGGAAGGGCCTTGGCATGTGCTGTGGGATGAGTGGGTCACTGCAGGATGTGGGTGGTCAACTGATGCTTGAAGCTGTTGGAGAGAGCTTTTCTGTGTCAGCAGTGCTATATGCTACCCCTGTTTGGGTCCCCTTATGGTTTGTGGCTATCCCAAGGCTTATTTTAAAAAAAGACATTCCTTTGACACAGCTCATTCTTGCTGTGCTTCGGTCCATGCTCTGAGTAACATGTGATTTTGGAGCCAGGCTGTCTGCAGAGCACTTGTCCAAGGATAATACGGACTTTTATCGTGATGTTGAAATTGGCAAAAACATCCTTCAGGGAAGTCCTTAAGACTGCGTGGCTCTTGCAGATTGGCAGAACAAAGTCTGTCCACAGTGATTTTTTTTTTTGGAAGCAGAGCTCTGCTTGGGTTTAACAAAGAACTTGTCCAGCTGGTTTGAGAAGGTGAGCTCTGAGGTTTCTGCGGTCGTGACATCCGGCTGCTGCGATTTGTTCATGGTTCACTGCCTTCCTGTGAACTACAGTCTGACCGACATGGAGAGCCTGGGCCAACATGCACTGAAAGGGTTCCTGGACACAGGAGCAGGCCTGTTGCTGAAGGTTCCATGCACAGAGCAGGCCTGTTGCTGAAGAAAGGCATTGGTATCCTCTCGTCCTGGGGTGTAGGAACCCAGCACTGCTGTGCTCTCTGCTGTGTTCCATGAATTGATAGCTGTAAGCACTGTAATTATGAGGATGAAGCCTCTGCACTGGAGTAGGAACTTTCACAGGGCACGAGCTTGAACTTGTGTTTAATTTTCAGGAGACAGAGAAGGTACCGTTGGGAGAAACAACAGCAACAACTATGACCTGAACCGCAACTTCCCGGATCAGTTCTTCCACGTGGCAGACCCTCCCCAGCCAGAAACTCTCGCTGTCATGGCCTGGCTGAAGGCGTACCCCTTTGTGCTCTCAGCAAACCTGCATGGAGGTACGGCAGTCTGTTTGAGGAGCTCCTTCCTCTGCACTGAGGTTTGAAGGATGGGAGTTCACAGGGGTATCTCCGCAGCGTTCCAGGTGGGAACTGAGGAGCTCTGGCAGAGAGAGCCCTCAGCTTTGCTGGCAGAGGCAAAGGCAGCCAGGCTCCTGTCACAGGGACAAGGCCGTTTCCAAAGGGTCTCCACTAAAAAAGAGTAAACCAAACCTTTTGTTCATGCTGCTGGAAGATGGAGCAGAAGCTGGAAACGGGGTGAAAAGTGTCCCCAAGCACATCTGTAGGGAGTTGAAGAAGCTGCTGGGAGGATCACAACCACTTCTCTGGAGGGAGCATTGGGGAGAAGCCAGCTCATTGCCTTTGGGAGGTGGGAGCGGGCTCTTGTCAGCGGCTGCTCAGCAGCTGGCTCTGGGAGCGTGACACAGCGCTGAGGCTGTTGGAGGTTTCCTAGTACTTATAAAATGAAGGGAATGAGATGTCATCCTGAGGGTTCCTGGCCTTGAATTGCTTGTGGCAGAGCTCTGAAATTTGCCGTAATTTAATGATATTTTTTGAAGTGATCTAAACTGAGTCTCTGTGTTACAGCTGCTCATTCCCCAGGCAGTCCTTCCACTGGCTTGTAGCTGTGGTGACTTGCAGGTGGTTGCTTTGTGCTCACCTGGTTTAATTTGGTGGTGCAGAAGTACCATGTGTGGGTATGAGAGAGCTGGCAGGTCTCCAGCTGTGGTGGTGTCTGGTGTTCCACCGTGCTATTAGTACAACTGGGCGCAGGGAAAGCTTCAGTGAAGAGAGGAGGATGTTATAATCTGTCAGTGCTTGCCATAACCTCCAGGAGGCTGAAAGGCTTATGGCAGTTGGGCCCAGGGCACCGCGCGTGTTCTAGGAAATTCTACCCCTTGTTTTCTCACCTCTGTGAAAGTGATTAGTAGGTGGTTGTGCTAATCCCTCCTGCACATAAGAGCCAAACCTTTGATGTGTCATCATTTTGTGTTCACCTTCCCAACTGGGTGTCTCTTACCTTTTCCTGTGCCTCTGTTGTCTCTTCTAGCCACTGGGCTTAATGCTTTGTTTAATGCCAGGTCTTGAGAAACAGAAGACTTGACATGCTTTGGAGAAACAGGAAAACTTCTCCTTTTAGACTGAGGGATCACTTGGAAAACATGCAAGTGCAAGTCAAAGCTTGTTTCCCCTGCAGGTTCTCTGGTGGTTAATTACCCCTTTGATGACGATGAACAAGGAATAGCCATATACAGTACATCCCCAGACGACGCTGTGTTTCAGCAGCTGGCGCTTTCCTACTCCAAGGTAAAGCTCTGATGGGAGAACAAGCACATTCATCCTGCTGGGTTGACTCCTGGTGCTGTTGGGAATCTCCTGAGCGACTGGTAGGGGAGGGCACAGGTACCCTGGGTGGGCGGTGTTGTGGGTGCAGCAGAAGGGTGCTGCGGGAGGCTCTCAGTCCATGCCCAGCACATTCTTGTCTGCAGGCACTGTAGGAGGAAGGTTGAGTGTGGGCACGGGGGCCACCACACTGAAGGGTGGTAGAAAGTGCTGTGCTTGGGCCGGGAGGAGAGCAGGGATGTCCGTGGGTTGGGTGTGGATGTGGGTGAAGTCTGTTTGTGCTGCGGCCGTACAAACACAGGCCTGCACGAACCTCTGCGTTGGGTAACCCCAAGTGTGTGATTAATGTTAGAACAAATGAGCCAGTGGCTGTAGAATGCAGAGGCTCAGCTTCACGTGTTGTGTCTTGTTTTTTAGGAAAATGCAAAGATGTATCAGGGAAGCCCTTGTAAGGATATGTACCCCACTGAGTACTTCCCGCATGGCATCACTAATGGGGCTCAGTGGTACAACGTTCCAGGTAAAGAAGACCTTAAAATCTCCTGGAGTGTTTGGCTGGAGGTACAGGTTAACATATGTGCAGTTTAAGGGATCTATTCTGATCAGTCACAAGCTCTGCAGTGCTCAGCCCTGATTACTGTGGCTCAGGTTTCTTTTATACCCTTTTAAATAGTGTAACCAGACAAAGTTATTCCTTGAGGGAAGGAATTTATAGTGTAGTTTTTCTGGCTATTAGAAAAAGGGTTGTATAAAATTTTACAGCAGTATATTAGCATGAAAGGTATTTACAAGAAGGATGGTTATTTGCCTGTTATCTTGGCATCCCTTTGAAGCTTGAATCTTGCCCAGTGCAAAAGCCTTCTCTCTTCAGCTATGAAATGCACACTGGAGTTTGTACTTCATCTTCTCTGCTATCTGATTTGTTTGGGTTTTTTTGAGCTGTGGTACAACTGCTTTCAGGAGACCTTGTCAAAACTTCTTGTACATTCCTGTTGTAGGTGGGATGCAAGACTGGAATTACTTGCATACGAACTGCTTTGAAGTGACCATTGAGTTGGGCTGTGTGAAATATCCAAAAGCTGAGGAGCTGCCCAAGTACTGGGAGCAGAACCGCCGATCTCTCCTCCAGTTCATGAAGCAGGTGAGACACTTTGACCCCAAGCAATTGTGTTGAGCTGCCTCTGGGGTTTGCTTTAGATGTGCCAGAATGAACAGGGTAATCTGTGAGCTGAAGCAAGTGCTGCTTCCTGGACAGGCCAGGTACCTGCTCCACAGAAATCATCCCCATCAGAACATGTCTTGACAACTGCTCACCCCTGCTTCTCAACATACCAAAATTCTGTATGGAAGCAGCAGCCAGGTGATGCAGGTGTGGGCTCTTTCTTTACCACTACCTTGGTTATCCCTAGGCTGGAGTGGCCTTTATGTGCTGTTCCCATCTGAGTTGGGGCTGGTGGTAGCGCTGTGCACCTGGGGCATGCAAACAAAGGTGTGGAGCAAAGAGTGCTGTGGTGGCACCCCGAGCCAAACAATTGCTCATTGTACTCATCAGGTGATCTTTGTCCACCCCAGTGGCTGGCGAGTCTAACCTAAACCCTTCTGGAACATGTTACTCCCCTGGGAATGCTGGTGGGATCTGGGTGTGGTTGCTCCCACAGTGATGTGTGGGGTGGGAGGCAGAGCAAGGGCTGGCACTCAGGAGGGCTTTGGGTCTGTGGACAGGTTCACCGCGGCGTCTGGGGATTTGTGCTGGATGCCATGGATGGAAGAGGCATTCTCAACGCCACCATCAGCGTTGCCAACATCAACCACCCGGTGACCACCTACAAGGATGGAGACTACTGGCGCCTCCTGGTCCAGGGGTCATACAGAATCACAGCATCTGCCCGAGGGTGAGCAAGTCATGGCACAAGGAACAAACAGCTGCACGACTGATTTCCCAGTCAGGAGTAGTCCCATGGTTTCTCTCTGGAGCAGATGTAGGAATGGGTATTTCTACTGCCCTCTGGCCTGGGCAGAGTTAGCAATGGGATGCTACCCCAATATCAGAGACTGCTGACCTGGTGCTGGTGTACAATCCAAATCTTGTGTTTGGAGGTGGTGTGGGGAAGGAGTTAATAACTTAGTGTCTTTAGGGGAAATTGTCTTACTGGCAGCTGCCCACAGAATTTAATCCACTTCTTCACCGCTAAAACCTTCAGGTTAAAGCAGCCTGACTTGTTGTCCTGTCAGTCTTCCATGAAACCCTGCAACACCTGAGCCAAAAGC
This sequence comes from Jacana jacana, assembly GCA_013400555.1. Classification (NCBI taxonomy): domain Eukaryota; kingdom Metazoa; phylum Chordata; class Aves; order Charadriiformes; family Jacanidae; genus Jacana; species Jacana jacana. The sequence goes on from VZTM01036930.1 coordinate 690,856, forward strand.
AGCTCAGTGCTATGTGGGGCCCTGAGCTGCTCCCTGTCCTCCCGCCATTCCCATGTCCCTCTGAAGTGTTGCTGCTTTTATTGTTGTTCTCACCCTTGACTGAGGAGCTGTAGCAGTCTCATGCGAGTGTCTAGTCAGGAAGGGGGTGACTTTCTGTGTGAGGCTTTGAACCCCTGACGTTTCTCTGTGCCTTGTCTCTCCTGAGCAGGTATGATCCAGTCACTAAGGTGGTGGAAGTTGGCAGCAAAGGTGGAGTGCAAGTCAACTTCACTCTTTCACGGACAGACATCAAAGTGGAGGAGGGGAAGGTGCCAGTTCTGAACACCCCAGACACCAGCGACCCCAACGAGAAGGAGTTTGAGACCCTGATCAAAGACCTCTCTGCTGAGAACGGCCTGGAGCGCCTCCTGCGCTCCTCCTCAGGGGATGTCTCTCCGTACCGATACCGCCCTTACAAGGACCTCTCTGAGTTCCTCCGAGGCCTCTACCTCAACTACCCGCACATCACAAATCTCACCAGGTAAAAACTCAAAGCAGCAGGGTTCAGCTCCTCCCTGAGCAGTGGTCTGGGGTAGGAAAGTAGAGAAATGACAAGACATGAATGCAGTGCAGAGATGGGGAGGTCTTCCCTGTCATTCCCTGTGGTGCCTGAGTTTAAGGGAGCCCCACGTGTTAAGGGCATGGTGGCAGAGCTGCAGGGACTCATAGATGCACCCATGCGCTCTTTCGTGAGGCATCATTTTACTGACTTAAACCTGGGGTACTCTCAGTTCCTCAGGGGTGCCTGGGACTGGCAATGTTCCCAGCATTGATATCCCAGGTTTCTGCAAGTATCTCTGTTCCGTGCTATTTCCTCTCTTTCCCAAATCCTTTCTGACATCTACTGTTCTAGAGAGCCCCCAGCAAAAGCGATCAGATTTGACTTGCAAATATCAAATGGCCTTTTTTTGATTGTCTGCCTTCAGATTTTAATTCAACAGCACGAGACACGTTTGAGTTAATTTGCCCTGAGCCAAGGTCTCTGCCCTCCTGCAGGAGACCAGCTGCTGCAGAGTTCTGCTTTCCTTTGTGACCTGTAGCGCTTACCCTCTGTCAGTTTTAAAAAGCACAAATCTCTTTGTCCCAGAACCTCATTTGCTTGTTGTTACCAGGCACAACGTGCTCATGTCCTGTCCCCACTGGTGCCAAGGCTGCTTTTCTGATCTGTAGCCTCTATTGTCTTTCCAGTTGCATCAGCCCCGATTGTGTTCCTTGCTTTGCTTGCATTCAGTTTTCGAGCTTACTGGCATGGTGGTAGGAACGACTTCTGCAGAGCTGGAAATAGGCCTGCTTTTGTCCTCTTTAGCTGGGTGCTTTATAAATTAGTTTGATGTCCAGTTGTACCCTGCTCTGAAGGAAAGGAAAGAAAAATAATATCCAAAACACAAACAAAACCCAATGCACAATATTGGAAGCAGAGAGGCCTGCTTTTAGGGTGATGTTGTAGGGTGTGTAGAGCTACGTGGAGCATTGGGCATCCTGGACAGCTGGTCCTGGATACATCCTTAACACAGAAGCTTGTACTCAAACTGGTGCTCATGGTGAATTTGGTTCAGTGCTGCTGCAGGTCTCTGGAGACGTGGTTGTGTTTTGGGTGTCACTTGTCTTCGCAGCCTCCTCGGGGAGGCTGGCAGCAGTTCCTTTCCACACCAGGATTTGTCTGCAAGGCCAGAGTAGGGGTGCAGCTCTGTCCCTGAGCTGACGCTCTGGTGTCTCCTCTCTTGCAGTTTGGGTCAGAGCGTTGAGTTCCGTCAGATCTGGTCCCTCGAAATCTCCAACAAGCCCAACCATTCCGAGCCTGAGGAGCCAAAGATCCGCTTTGTTGCTGGTATTCATGGGAACGCCCCCGTTGGTACGGAGCTGCTCTTGGCACTGGCAGAATTTCTTTGCATGAACTACAGGAAGAACGCCGCTGTTACGAAGGTGAGAAGCCAATGTGAGGGACCATCTTGGAGCCCTCCAGTTACATCCTGACAAGGCATTGCTCCCTAGGAGAGGCTCTTGTTAACTCTTGTTAACAGGGGCTTGTGGATTGCAGCGGTCCCACACGTGGTGGGGAGGTGGCGTGAAATCCACGGGGTCAGTGGGAACGTCTGACTGTTGATGTTATAAGCAGCAGTTCCTAGGATGAGATCCAGGCAAATGAGGTGTACAGAGAATGAACCCTACTGATTGCACTTCATGTACTGTTTCTCCTCCTTTTGTTCAGCTGATTGACCGAACCCGGATTGTGATTGTGCCTTCCCTGAATCCAGACGGACGTGAGAGAGCCCAGGAGAGAGGCTGCACGTCGAAGATAGGCCAGACCAACGCTCACGGCAAAGACCTGGACACAGACTTCACAAGTAAAGCAAACTAAAGCAAAGTGATGTGTGGTGTGTCCCTCTAGAGTTGCAGGCTGCTGTACAAGTCTCCTGCTATAGCTGCTCTGGGGTTGGGTGTAGTCATTGGGTTTCAGGGTCTACTTGAAAGGAGAGCAGCTCTCCTGCCCTGGAGCTCAGGCAGCACAGCTGCTGGGAGGTTTCCAAAGCTTGGATCCCCCTTACAGGTGGTAATTTGCAGTCCTTTATTTGGCAGGGAAAGATGAAGCAGAGCTCCTTAGGAATAGTCCAGAGGTCAGATAGCCCATAATGTCTTTTTCCTGTTAACTGATTTCTTTTAAACCCCTGTTTCTGAAAAATTACCTCTGTTCATGTTCCCTGGAAACAGTCTCCTTTTTTCATGCTTTTCTGGTTTCCACGTAGCTGCCCGCTGTATCCATAGCACCGTGTCGGTGCCATGCCCACCCTTCCTGGGAACAAGGTGTTCTCTCTGGCAGGGTTTGACTGGGATCATCCCAAGTACTTTCTTAAGGAAATGTCAGCTCGGTGACATTGAGGAGAGAGCAAACATACAAAATACCCTCTGCATCACAAAAGTAAATAGCTTGGGGAAATAGTGACGTGTCACATTTGTTTTAGTTTTGCAGGTTAATTCCCCAGTTGGGTAGTGTTGGACTAGGTGCTTTACTTGATCACTCAGGTGCCTCTGCTGAGATCCAACAAATAGCATTTAATACATGCAGCAGACTTAATTTCAGACAAAACCGAAGAATGTACTTCTGCTCTCCTCTCAAACAGAAAGGAAACTGTTGTCAATTCCCTTTTCTATCTGTTGTTCTGATTTACAGGCAATTACTCCCGGTACTCGGGGACACGAGAGCCTGAGACCAAAGCCATCATAGAGAACTTGATATTGAAGCAGGATTTCAGCCTCTCTGTTGCTCTGGATGGAGGATCTCTGCTTGTCACTTACCCATACGATAAGCCAACGCAGACAGGTAAGACTAACTCCTCCAGGGCCTTGCACACAGTTACCCTCAGGCTGTCTCTGCAGAAGTTCATGTGACCACATGGTTTAAGAACTACTTGTGCTGTTCTGTGGCCTCCATTTGTGTTTAGCCCTTTGTATCTGGAGTTCACAGATTGTTAAGTAAAGCTATAAAACCTCCCAGGGTCCAACTAGGGATCAAAACATTTACCATTTCTGTTCTTACAACTGTATTTCAACTTTTCCTCTGCCAAAGCCAGTATTAAGGCTGCTGTAGATACCATCCCTCAGTGTTAGAGGAAATCTGGGATGCCCCTGAAACCAACTGCAGTGCTGTTCGGTACAGGGTCTGGGTTTAGGATGGGAATTGGTTCCACCTCCTTAGTGAGTTACACTCTCAAAGTCCCACATTCCTCTTTGTAGTGGAGAACAAAGAAACACTGAAGCATTTGGCATCTCTCTATGCAAACAATCATCCGCTGATGCATTTGGGCCAACCGGGCTGTCCAAATAAGTCAGGTATGTTTGGCTGAATCCTTTAACCCCCATCAGCCTGTGCTAGACCCTGCCTGGAGCAGACCTGGCTGACAGCTGTGTTCTTGTTCTCACAGATGAGAATGTTCCTGGTGGTGTGATCCGTGGCTCTGAATGGCACAGTCACTTGGGAAGTATGAAGGTACGTCATACAGCACAAGGCTTTACGTCTCTGCTAAACGAGCATCCAAAAGCATATTACCAGCAGAAGCAGGGAGGTGATTGTCCCTCTGTGCTCAGCACTGGTGAGGCCACACCTTGAGTCTTGTGTCCAGTTCTGGGCACCTCAGCACAAGAGAGATATCGAGGTGCTGGAGCGAGTGCAGAGGAGGGCAACGAAGCTGGTGAGAGGCCTGGAGAATAAATCTCATGAGGAACAATTGAGGGAGTTGGGGTTGTTTAGTTTGTGGAAGAGGAGGCTGAGGGGAGACCTCATCCCTCTCTACAACTGCTTGAAAGGGCATTGTAGAGAGGTTGGTGCTGGTCTCTTCTCACGGGCAATGAGCGACAGAACAAGAGGGAATGGCTGCAAGCTGCAGCAGGGGAGGGTTAGGCTGGACATGAGGAAAAAGTTTTTCACAGAGAGAGTGGTCAGTGGAATCAGCTGCCCAGGGAGGTGGTGGAGTCCCCATCCCTGACTGTGTTTAAGAGTAGATTGGATGTGGTGTTGAGGGATCTGGTGTAGAGGAGAACTTGTAGAGTAGGGCTGATGGCTGGACTTGATGATCCCAGGGGTCTCTTCCAACCTAAATGTTTCTATGATTCTATATTTGTTTTGAGATCTAGGCAAAACTTGCCCACCTCCAGCTTCACTTCTTAAATACCACCTCTTTGGTTATAACTGCCTTTGGTTTTTGCAGGATTTCAGTGTTACGTTTGGTCACTGTCCTGAGATCACCGTTTATACTGGCTGCTGTTACTTCCCAAGCGCAGGACAACTCCCCAGCCTGTGGGCAGACCACAGGAAATCTCTCCTCAGCATGCTGGTGGAGGTGAGCCACAGTCTGGGGGGGAGAAGTTCCATCAAGGAGTGAAGGGAGTGGGCTGGGTGGGGAGGGAGAGAGGAACAGAGCAGTACGGAGGAGAGTCTTTGTGGTTTTATTGGTGGTGTGTAATTACAGACGGTCACAATTTAGACCGCATGAGGGATGGATTGAACAGAGGCAGCAAGTGACCAGGAAATGTGTTGACATGAGAGTTCAACATCTCTGCTGTTTTGCCTCAGGGTGGGCTGAGCAGCCCTTGCAGTATCGTGTGCCTTTATTGGTTATGAGCCTCAGGGGTGGAGGAGAATGGGCTGTATTTTGAGGGGAAGGTTATATCCTGTTTTAGTTACAAATTTGCCATGTGCTTGGATCTGAAGGTGAAGTGTTTGAAATGCTTTATTTCAGGTTCATAAAGGAGTCCATGGGTTTGTCCAAGACAAGAGTGGCAAGGCTATTTCCAAAGCTACCATTGTTCTTAATGAAGGCTTGAGGGTATATACTAAAGAAGGTGGCTACTTCCACGTGCTCTTGGCTCCAGGTTTGCATAACATCAATGCGATAGCTGACGGGTACCAGCAGAAACACGTCAAGGTATGTGATTCTCTGTATCAGAGATCTTCCTCCTGTTCCTGTCATGTCCCCTGAAGATGTCCCCTATTTGGGCTCTGCCTCGTTGGCTGTGGTTAGCTGCTGATTATGTGCCCAATGTAACTGTCTCCTGCCTTGATACAATGGATGGAGAAGGATTTCCCAGCACAGCAGGGTTGTTTTGGGCAGTAGCTTTTCTTTCCATTGCGTTTGTCTTTGGCATCCACCTGGTCCTTCCTTGGTTGGTGAGTACCTCTTGTGTCTGGCAAGCTTTAAGACAGTGTGAGCTCTTGTGTCTTCCTGCAGGTCTTTGTTCGTCACGATGCACCCAGCTCTGTGTTCATTGTATTTGACACCGAAAACAGGATATTTGGTCTGCCAAGGGAGCTGGTTGTAACCGTTGCAGGTAAAGTGACACTTTTGATCCAGGCTTTGTGCTGACAGTGACCTTTCTCTTCACTGAACTGGAAAAGTAGCCTGCACTTAAGCCATCTCGTGGTTTCCCTTCTGAATACGTGCTCATCCTTGCGAACTGGCCCAAGGACCCTTGGATCTGGTGGTGCTGGGCTGGCAGTTGGGAGGGAGTGGAGAGTGTTGCAAGGGTCTGAAGGAGGGTTCAGAATGGACCTTGAGGTGCCTGGAATGGGCAGAGCCTGTTGTGCTGGGAACTAGGAGGACTCGTGTTTCTTTGAATGGTGTGGCACCAGGTTAGTGTTAAGGGATTTTATTTTGTCAAGGTGGCAGCTGTTGGGGAGGCTGGAGTTTATACCCAGTGGCCTCTAGAGCAGCTCAGTGATACTATCCTAGGCTGCAAACAGAGACAGTAAAGCTAGTATAGTGCTGCTCTGGGAGCACCTCTCCTGCATGGCCTGTCTTCTGTGACCTGGGAGGAAGGAGCAGCATCACAGCGAAGAGAAGAAAGTGGTTGTGCAGAAAGGAAAGAGTGATGGTGGCAAGCCTCTAGAGTGGGGGAACAAGGCATTAACTTCCATGTCTTCTGTCTGGCAGGTGCAAGTATGTCTGCTCTGGTCCTCACTGCCTGTATCATCTGGTGTGTCTGCTCAATTAAGTCCAACAGACACAAGGACGGCTTCCACCGCCTCCGGCAGCACCACGACGATTACGAGGATGAAATCCGCATGATGTCTACCGGCTCAAAGAAGTCCCTCCTCAGCCATGAATTCCAGGATGAAACAGACACTGAAGAAGAAACATTGTACTCCAGCAAACACTGACACCTCCCAAGCAGGAATGGAGGTTCCCATGGACCAGACCCAGCGGTGGGGGGCGATCCCCGTGGTTCAGTTTTGAAACGTTAGCTTGCAGGATGTGTCCTCCAGAGGTGTGGGTGGCAGCTCCAAACTTCCCTCTACTGTTTGCTCTGTTCTATGTACGTGCAAATCAGTGGGTGTTGGAGGCTGTGTTTGGGCTAAGGATGTGGCTTGTTTCTTTTTTGGGTCAAGATCTGGAGGTTCACATGTTGTTGTTTGAAAGGCAACTTAACGGGGTGGCCAGCAGAGTTCCTAGCACTTCCCCAGCATCTCAGCACAGACAGCAGATGGTGGGGAAGTGCCCCAAGACCTGCATGGGGTTGTAGTTAAAACACTCCAAAGCAGTTTTCTCTACCTGTTTTGATTTCATGTTTTCCACTCCTGTACTTGAGGGAATGTTGACTCCACATTCTGCAGAGCAGCCCTCAGAAAAAGACTATTTGGTTCTCAGCTGCTCCCTTGGAGCTTTTCCCCACTGTGAGATGGGGGGGAAACCTGCTATGACCTGCAGTGGTTGTGGAGCACCTCTAGTGTGTCGCTAATTCCAGGCAGTGGCTTGGCATCCTGAAAGCTGGGGGAGATGACATCTGTTCTTGATGTGAGCTGGAGAAAGGAGCAAGTGTCAGAGCTTCAGCAAACTTTGTCAAAGTTCAGCTGCTTGTCAGCTCCGCAGTACTGCTGTCCTGACTTCTGGGGAGGAAAGAAACTTTATCCCCATATCACCTTCAGTTGCTTCTTGTTTGTGTAGTAGACTTGGCCTTTGGGGTCTTGTGTTACCATTGCAACAGCATGGTGTCTGGAAGAGCAACAGAAGGTTGTTCTCAGCAAATGGATAAACTGATTGTGGTGGATAATGTAGAAGAGCAATCGGTTACTGACTCCACCTGATCAGTTTTGCTCAATCCCATCACTGTTCAGGAGGAAACAGTGAAATCTGACCACTGCTTTGTATTTGAGCATTGGAGCAGCAGGGAGAGGTTGTGGGAGTATCCATGACCCAACTTCAGTCTTAAATTTTGAAGAAAGGCTGCACCACTTGCCATTGTTCACCTAATGCCATTTAGTGATCAGAGCACTTTGGAAACGCTCCCTCGTCAAGCTCTGGTGATGGGTAGACATCCAATCAGCCTGCTGACTTGGCTCTGTTCTGCTGCTACAGTGTCCCTGAGCTATGCAGCAAGAGCTCCACCTGCTTGTGTGTCTGCAGTTGTGCCGCTGCTGCAGGGGCCTGGGTGCAAGGCGTGAGGAGGGGCTGAACAGCCGTGCTGAAGGAGAAGGGAAAAGCAGACCAAAGTCTGTCATGTAGCTCTTGGCAAAGAAGCTGGAAAGAGGAGCCACCGCAGCGTGCATCCCCAAGACACACTATGGTTGTGGGCAATAGAAGGGATGCCCAGAAGTGAAGAATGACTGAAAAGTTTGATTTCCAAAGCCTTTATGCATCTCTGGCATTCCTGTGCTTTCTAGGTAGAAGGCTGGGGGTTAGAATAGGCATTTATTTTCTTGCTGCTCATTTTCTTTTTTTAATTCTTGCCCCACTGACCCAAACTCCAGTGTGCAGGGGCCCAGTGCAGATACATCTTAGGCATCTAGTTTGCCTGGAACTGATGTGTTCCCCAGCAGCCTGGGGCTGTCCACTAGTGAAACCTGCCTGTGGTGTCTGTGGGGCGGGTGTTTGCACCCAAATGTATGATGGGGTCTGTTGTGCAGGGCTCTCACCTTGTCTCCTGTGGGGGAACAGTGCATTGGGTTCCCTGTTGAAGGCTGTTGGGCCGTGTCACCTGGGGAAGGAGCTGTTCCTCACCTCTTTCTGCAGCACATGCCCTTCCAGAACCACATGCTGCCATGCCCATCATCTCAGCTGATCCTGTGCAGTTACCTAGAGGGACAAAGATGACCCTTGGACACCAGTCTGCCTTCTTCCCTGTTCCATGAGGAATTATATTGCAAGAAACACACGATAAGGTCTGGCTGGGGAGGTGTGCTGGGAACAGGGAGATGAGGCTGAACTTTCCCTGTGCTCCTGTTCTGCAGTGCTGTGGTATGAAAGAGCTGCTCCTACCGGAGCCCTGAACATCCATGTGCCTCTTCCCAGCTCATCATGCTGAGTACTGGATGAGGTTTGGTCCAGGGCCATCACCCTTGTCCACGTGTAATGGGCTGCAGCACACCAGCACGCAAGGGCGTTAACCCTGCCTAATCTCTGAACTTTTCCTGACTCTGAGGGCTTTAACAAGAGACACAGCTGGGGTTTTATATTAAAGTTGAGTTTGCAAATGGCTCTTAAGGTTCTCTGTGGGGTTTTTGTGTGCTCTGGCAGCCAGTAACGGACTAGGCTGACCTTGCTTTGTCCCACTAGCAATAGGTCTCCGAGAGTCCATTTTGCCACTCGCAGGGAGTAGGTGTGTGTTTTTCAGGCGAGTGGATTTGAGATGTTTTGCAAAGGTGTGAGACTTGACGCAGCAGGACCAGGCGGGGCCTCTGGTTTCCTGCTCCTGTTGCCAGTTTGGGAAGGCGGGAAGGGCCTCCCTTCCACCTCAGTCCCTCTGTCTGTCTGTCCATCCATCTGTGGGAGCTGCTCGTGCTGCTTCAGGCGAGGAGCCGGTCCCCCACGGGCTCTTGTCCCTGGAGTGTGTCGGTCCGTGCACTGTGCCTTCAAATGTACATTTTTAAAAGGGACTTGAATTGCCTTTTTCCTGGAAGCGGGACGGGGCGGCGTGAGGTGAGGCCTGGCTCTGCCCTCAGCCGGGCCCTCTGTTTTTTACCTGTATACTGAGATCCAATAATCTGTATAAAACTATTTTGATGTCCACCTGGGTTGTCTCGTTCTTCCACCAACGGGCAGTGGGGG
>VZTM01036930.1:700477-756110 GCA_013400555.1 Jacana jacana
CAGCTGAAGGGGCGAGACGCCGCCCAGCCGCTGAGGGGCGCTGCAGGGGGAGGTCCGCCCGTCCCGTCGGCCACCGCGCCTTCAGGAAGACGCTCTGGCCCAGCTTTCTCGACGGCGCGGTGTCGCCGGGCCGCGGCTGACGTTGGATAACAAAGATGGCGGCGGGAAGCAGCAACTACTGGGAAGGCGAGTGCGGCCTGAGGGCGGCGGGGACGGGGAGGCTGCGGGTCCGCGGGGCGCTCCCAGGGCACAGCCCGGCCCAGACATGGCGGGACAGCTGCCGGTTCACTCTGCCCGCCTCCGGAGGGGAGCCGGTGACGCCCAAACCCAGAGGCTGCGGTGGCCCCGTCGGCCCCTCAGCCATGAGGCGTCGGTGCCCGGTGGGGAGGCCCCGGGGCCCTCAGTGAGGGAGGCGACACCCTGCGCCGAACTCTCCCGGTCTTGGGGGACAGGGCCTGAGGGTGTCCAGCTGGGAAACTCCCCCTTTCAGCGTGGGGAGCTCCCTCATCTGTGAGGGCCCCCCTTCTCTGTGGGATTCCCCTCTCTGATGGCTCTTTGTGTGAGAGCACCTGGCGAAAACGCGTGTCCCCCCCGCTAAAGGCGTGGGGTTCACGATGCGGGTTTGTGACTCTTCCCCCGCTCTCGGCCGCCCTGTGCAGATCTCAGGAAGCAGGCGAGGCAGCTGGAGAACGAGCTGGACCTGAAGCTGGTCTCCTTCAGCAAACTCTGCACCAGCTACAGCAGCACCAGAGACGGAAGGCGCGACAGGTATAGGTACTAGCCCGTTTCTTTATATTTTAAATGCTGCTTGTGGTACTTGGGGTTCGTTTTTGTAAATTGCTGAATGCTAGTCCCACCTGTGGCTTTTATGCTTAGCTTCTTAAGAAGCTTATTTCAGCACTTCGTCATGCTGTCATGCTGGTATTGATCTTGAGGCAATACTGAGCGATATTGGCATGTGAGTCAGAAAGGTTATTGGGCTGCAGTGGTGCATCATCACTCGGGGAAGCTGAATTTACACTTCAGTCTGTAACTGTGGACTTAGTGTGGGAACCATCAATATGGCTTTTTAATGCTTGCTACATCAGCTTATTTCCTATTTTTTCTTGCATTATACTAGAAGGAGATTTTCAGAGTCCTCAGTAGCTTACCTACCATGCTGATAGTGCAGTGCTCCCTCCTGCTAAGAAATAAGTAAAACAAGCTTACACCTTTCAGGTGGTGTGGTATTTGTGATCCCTGTTTCAGTGATAAGGAAACTAGGGCACTGAGCAGCTGGGACTGAGCCAAGGTTGTGTAGAGCACCAGCCCTCCATTTAGGAGGGGTGGCTGTTTCTTTCTGGCTTTCTCCTAAGATGAGTAATAATAGTGAGAGCTATAATGTGTTTTTATATGCAAACTAGATGCATGCATACATCTGTGTGTACATGTATGAATAGTTTCTGTTTGCTTCAGGTAGATTTATGTTAGACTGAAGAATTATTATGATAAAACTTTTCAAGTCTTTCTGGCTTATGGGCCAGAGTTGAAGTCTCCTCTGTAGTTCCACAGCAGTAATTATTGACTTCTCTGTCGCTATACACTACCTTTATAAACTGCCATCCTTTGCTTATTAACTGTGGGTCCAACACTACTGTATGCATGTGTGTTGGTACTTTTATTTACTTGGATAATTGAATAATTGAGTCAGTTTTGAAACTTCCCATGAAACCTCTGGTCCTGGAAGCCTGACAGCGCCTCAGGAATGATCACGTTACTCTTGAATCAGTCCTGGTCTCTCTCTTGTTTCTAGCTCTGGGCTGTTACTTGTATAACCCATGTAATCTAATTCTTCTGGTTATTTTTGCTTTCCTGTGCAAAACTTATTTCTCTTACTCTAGTTATGGTAGCTGATCAAAGCAAAGAGTGATCTCTGGAAGGTATTGGTTGTCATACTTCTACAGGTTGTCATACTAAGTGTTGTGCTTGCATTCTGTTGCTTAGATAGGATTTCTTATTGTGGTTTTAGTTTATCTTAAGAAGCATAAGGAAGGTATATTGTATGAAACTCTAATTACAGTAAATTGTGTGGTTTGTACTGCTCTGTAGAACACCCGACTGCTTATGTTAGTCAGTGGGGTTGTCCTAGTGCTCTGCTATTTAGTTGTCATTATGTAGCTGGTATAACATGCTGAGAGTGCAGTGCTCCCTCCTGCTAAGAAATGAGTAAATTAAGCTTAAAGGTTGAGCAGAGAAGGGCATTGGTATTAGACACGTGCTCGTAGCGTTTGCTCTCAGGTGTATGTTCTAAGGAGAGGTTCTATTTTCCCCAAGTGATATTGTGTCACTAGTTCAGATAAGAGTTAAAGGCAGGTATGGTAGGAAAATGTAGCTTTTCTGAGCTTAATGCATCTTTCTAGGAGAACTGGGTAGGGGAGCTTTCCAACACCTAACACTAGTGTTTCCTTATTTCTTGCATTCATGAAAAGGTGAAGCTGCTTTTCAGTAACTGCTCCTCCTCTTTTTCCTTAGCTCTGACACAACTCCTCTCTTAAATGGATCAAGCCAAGACAGAATGTTTGAGACCATGGCTGTGGAGATTGAACAACTCCTGGGAAAGGTAACTCAAGTTACTGTGGTTTTACTTCAGTGGAGTGTAGGAAGTAGTGCTGGACGGGTTTCTGTGGTGAGTGTTAGGAAATGCTAGTGTGAGTGGTGGTCGAGTGTTTCTGAAGGTATGTGGCTGTTGTTAGAGGTAGCTCCTTCAACTTATGCATTATAGCTTTATTACAAAAATAAGCCATTTCATGTTTTCAGTTGTTTATTGGGATTTTTTTCCCCCCTTGTCTAGCTTACTGGAATAAATGACAAAATGGCAGAGTACACAAACAGTGCAGGAGTCCCGTCCCTGAATGCTGCACTGATGCATACGTTACAGCGTCATAGAGACATATTGCAGGTATTGCCCTTCTTGCTTTTATTCTGTTGCTTTGTTTGGAGTAATTATTAGTAGTGCTGGTATTGCTTGCTTGAATGTTTTACCAGGAGATTTAAATGCCACCGATCCCATCTCACTTTGTGTCTCTCCAGGCATTCCAATCAGTTAATACTTTGCATTAACTTCCAAGAGTTTTTGGTGTTGCTTTGATGAGTTGCTCTTGCTCTTTGTATTAGAGAACAGTTAACATTTTAAAAGATGGTCGAATCTTGCTTAAGTATGTAGTTTGGTTAGATTGATCTCACAGTCCTCATTTTTGAGTAATTGTTTCATTGCAGGATTACACGCATGAATTCCACAAAACCAAAGCAAACTTCTTGGCAATACGAGAAAGGGAGAATCTTTTGGGATCAGTACGAAAAGATATTGAGTAAGTCGTGTTGTGTGTCACAGCAGCGGCACGGGACTGTCCTTGGTGGGGAGAAGGTGGCAGGTCTCCTGAAGGAGAACACTTGGCATGATTTATTCATCAGTGCCTTGAGCAAAGCAAAAAAAGTTATACGAATTGATGCCTTTTATTAGGGTTGTGATAAAGATTCTGGTTTGGTTTTTGTTGGTTTGGTGTTTTATGGAAAAGGAATTTGTGTTTTTAAAGTAAAACTATTATTGCTGTGCCAAATCACATTGTTAGTGTCCGGGACTTTTTGATTTGGTCAGTTCAGAGTAAGAACGATGAGTAAGAACTGATTTACCTATGTAAATCAGTTAATATTGTCTCATGAAAAGCCTCTGGAAACAATGTTTTTCAACTCTTACTACTTTTTACATTTTTAGATCATATAAAAGTGGGTCTGGAGTGAACAACAGAAGAACAGAACTATTCCTGAAGGAACATGAACACCTTCGAAAGTAGGTGTTTCTTGTTTTTTCCTTTTGTTGGAGGGGTCTAACTGCTCTGGGGGATGAAACAGCCTTAATTTCAAGTATGGGTAAAAGCTTTGTCTTTTTGTTGATATCATCCACGATAAATGTCTGGCACTATGGATTCTGTGACAGCGCTGCTACTTACGCAGCTGGATGAACGTTTCTTGCTCATGCAGACTGAAATGCGTGTTAGAAGGTAGCAGTCATGGTAGCTTTCAGTGATTTTGACTTTAGGATCTTGTCAGCCTTAAGTGACATTTATCTATTGTCTCCAGTGGGCTTTTGCAAGCCACTTGTGACTAATACTTTGTGCTGGCTTCCTCTCTTAAGAAAGTAGATGCCTTTACAGTGTACTAACTGGGATAAGGGTTAGAAAACAAAACAGAAAGTCCCAGTGACTTAACTGATTTTCCCATTCTTATCCTTTATTTGTCAGAGTCACACAGAGAGGAGCTATTTTTCCTTTTGTCTGTACTGAATGTGTGCAAAAGATGATGGAAAACGCTAATTCCAAAATTACCTGTGCTCTTAAATCGACCATATTGGCCAAGATAACAAGGAAATAGAAAGTGCTTTCTGTTTATTCTTGTTGAGGGGGGCATTAGATTATGAGTAAGTGGGTGCTTTGTGTGTTCCCTGTTGAGCAAGAGCAGCACACTCCAGAGGAAGAGCTCTGGACAGTTCATGTTTTCTACATAGTCAAGAAGTAGCACTGATCTTCATGGCTCCCTGTTCTCAACTGTAGTCGTGCTAAACTTCAATCTTACACCAGAGGGCAGGCTTTCATCAAAAAAATAAATAAAAAATTACCTGTGGCTTCCTCAAATGTGCTTTCTTAAGATAACTTAAACTTCTGGCCAGAACTACAGGAAAAGATTTTATAGGAAATTAATCCTGAATTTTTCAGTTGTGCCTTAGCACCAGTTTAGCCTCAAGTGTCTTTAATATCTTTAAAACTTAGAAATTAATTAATTTAAAACTTGAATTATTATTTTTGGTAGAATGAATTTATTATGAAATGTTGCATGATCAGGAAATGTAAAGGTTCCAAGAAAAAAACCTCAGTCTTAATATTTTGGAGGTGAATGTTACCTGAAATGTTGTTCTTTAGAGAATCACTCAGTTAATCTGAGTGAACTGGATTCTTTCTAGGTGTTGTGTTTGGTTTTTTGTTTTGCTTTTGGGTATTTTTACTGGAAGGATAGTATATACTTGTATACAATTGGCATTATGTTCAAGAAAGCTACAAATGAAACATTTCTGGGGTTGTAAGATCAAAACCTGCCATTCCTCAGAATGCACTATTTTGAAAAGTTTGAAAGGAGAGGAAAACTCAAAGCATTATCTTGCAGATCTCTTCAGAATTTGAGCCTAGCTGTTGCTGAGGCATTGATTACCTTGATGTTGTTAAACATCCTCAGTTCTCAAGTGTGTTTTTATGATAAAAAAAGCATGAAAACCAGAATTAAATATGGCAGTTTCCGAAGCAGTTAAACCATTTTCTGGGTGATCATTTGGAAACAGCAATTCTTAAAAAAAAACCACAACCCCAAACAACTAAACCCCACAACACTGAGAAAAAGAAAACAAGAAATCAGTGTGATTTGTGGATCTTCAGAAAAACAGGCTGAAACTAATGATGGAATACTAGTGCAACATGGAGATAACTGTTTGAAGAAATCTGGTGTGGAAGCAGAAGACAACCTTGGTGAGAAATCAAAGCTTGCGAGATGTTAGAAACTTCTGAATTGAGTATCAGTAAGCTCAGGAACAGATACTGGCAGAGGAAATTATTAAGAGAGTTTCAACATACTTGTCTGCAGAGAAAGCAGTTAATGAGCTATTAATGCCAAAACACTCTAAAAGCTAGCAAAAAGTCCCAGGGAATCACCGGGAGCTGCAGACTGTGCCAAACGCGCTCCTACGATAAGCTGAAACGCTTGGTGAGAGTCTTCACGCAGTGTATTTGCAGAGCAGTAGATCGTGGTGCTAGACTAATTGATAGAACTGCATGACGGATATGGATACGTTGTCACAAAGACACAACAGCAAAAATTCGGATGAATTTTTAATGAAGTTGGGAAACCTCTGAAAACTGCTTGCGGAACGGAGCAGGGGACATAAACGTTGTCACGTGTGTTATTATATGCTGCAGTGCAGTAATGCCACGGGAATGATATATTGGATATCAGAGCGTTCACTTGGTCTTGACCCTGCTTAATTTATGATGATATCAAGTAGTTTAACCTATTACATATTTATTCTGTGATCTCATAATGGTGATTGTATGCACTGTTACCCCACTGCAGAGAACCAGACTCATTGTCAGCCTTTTCTTGTGCGTTACCCTGTGAGGCAGGAGAAGCCGAAACTTGAGTTTACTCTTGGCGGTGTTTTCCGTGCATGCCCTTTAAAAAGCTCCCTGGCAGCCCCTGGCAGTATTGTCCGTGGTGGTATCTCATTGGGAATAAGAGGAGGAGAGCCAGAAAGCTCTTTACTGGGAGGGACTTTGGATAGATGTCTGGGTTTTGCCTAAATTTTTATTTTTTCTGTCCTATTTTGAACATCATCTTCTAGAAGGACTAAGAATGAAGGAGGGTCCATGTTAATTTTACATACGTAGGCAACTGTAAAAAAGGAGATTAAAAAAAAATCAATTGTGTGAATACAAAATTTGGATGAATAAAAGGATCCACCTTATGTATATTAAGCACCAGGGGAGCAGCAGCAGCAGCAGCTGAAGCGCTGTGCAAACCCTCGCTGTGCCCGGAATAGATTAACCTGCCGTCCATTAAACTGTGGGGATGGTGGAGCCATTTGGATTCACTTTCCCAGGGTGGGGCTGCTGCTGTGTCAGGGCTGCTGGCACACACGCCTGTGCACTCCCACATTAGGGTGACAGTGGTGCCGGGTTGGCCCTTGGGGTGAGGGGCGCGTGGGGTCCCCGTGCTAATGCACCCCGGTTCTGGGAGGGTTAGAGAAAGCAGATCCCCTTCTTCTCCCTGTGTCTGAAAGCTTCACTGCCACTTCAATTCCTTTTATAAATCAGATGATCCTGAGTTATATTGGCAAAGGAGATTTGTCTAGAATTTTTATTGGCTGGAGATAGGAGGCATAAAGCTTCCAAGTCGCTCGTTTTCCTGCTTAATTTCTATACCAATAATTCCAGGTTAGTTTTACCTGCCTCTGGAAAGAAAAACAATGATTTTTTTTAATAAAAATTTTAACACTTGTTAATTGAAATGAGTCTGGAAGACAGGTCTTGTTGAATATTGATGCCCTATTAATATTTTCACCTAATATCTCAGATCTTTTGGCATGTCAGATGGTTAAGGAAATACCAAATCTATCACAGTCCCATTTGCAGCTGATTTTTGAATGCTTGTTTTCTTGGTTCTGTGCCATTCAGTAAAGGTGTTTGTCTCATCTTTTCTGTTTGTGTGCTTTTGGCCAGGGAGTTAAACAAATCATCCTTTTTCTTTTAATACTGTTTTCCGTCCAAAGAAGACAATTTTGATGAATAGATCTAGCTTAGCACTTTTAAAACTACTCTGAAAAGTGCTGCCTAATAGGCAAGAGTCCTGTCAACTTAGTGTTTGCCCTGAGAAATCCTGCAGTTATTGATGAGTTACAGCCTAAGTCAGCAAAGAAGGAACTAATGGGTTTGATGAAATTTGCAATATGGCGTGTGGACACGAGTGAAAATTTCCCTTGTGTTAGTGCTTGCGTCGGATGGGGCTGATACCACATGGGGCAATACTGATGAGCTTGTGTGAAAACTGCTGAAGGCTTAGATAGAAACTACAGATTCTTTTACTTGCCATAAATCCCTTGCAAAACTAGATGAAAACTAGACCGCTTAGCAGGCATCAGCATTTGCTGTAGTAGATTTGTTCTGTCGTTGTAGGGCCAATATATTCCTTTATTACTCTGCACCAATGCTCAAAAATGAGATTTTTGTCCTCCAAAAGAAGTGCTGAAGCAGGTGCCTGTGCTGCTATCCTGAGCTTTGGTTTTTAATTGTTGTTAGGCTGGATGTTTCTGGTGAGTGTCACTATGGGGACTATCAGTCTGTCCAGTAAAAATAATTCAGCTTGAAACATCAGGTGTAAGGGATGCAGGTAGATGAGATGAACCTGCTGAAAGCATTGAGGCTGGTTAGGAGCACAAAACCCCCCTGTGTGTCTTCAAATGTTTAGCACTGGGAACAGAAAGGGTTGGGGCAGCCAGAGCAGGTGGGTGAGAAACTTTGAAGGAGAAAAGGAGGAAAGCAAACAAATCAGAGGGATGTGTTCCACGTGTGAAAGGGAAAAAGGAGAAGTGAGCAAAGCAAGTAACGGGAATCTGCAGCAGTTGCATAATGGTGGTATTAATAATACATACCTGATTCATGGAGATGATTAGGATAAATTAATGTTCATGCAGTACTTCATGTATGTGAAGTAGGCTGGAGTACTAACTATTTTTATTACTGTTATTACTGCATTTTGTTTTTCAGCAGAACTGTTTCAAATTTCCTGCTGTTTGGGGCAGAAATGGCCACATTCAGTAGAGACTAATCACCGGGAAACAGCTTTCAAACTTTGCTCATAGTGCACTCCAGCCCTTAATAAAGGGAGTGACTTGTTGGCTGGTTTTCCTCTAAATACTGATGTTGGTAACAGATTTTTACTTCAGTACTGATTTGCACTGAGAAGGCAGCTTAATGAAATGCTGACACGCCTTACAGGGGTTTCATTTACAGGTGTGGTGATTTTTCAGTGGAGAAAAGCTACCAGTTGTCAGCCTGAGTTTAATTTCCTTCTGTGTTATTCCTGTTCTCTGCTCTGCACACCCTGATTGCCATTCACTGTCCTGATGCTGCTCGAGTTCCTGTGGATTTTGGTGAACCTTTTGGTATTGGATTAAAGCCAGGGAACTGGTGTTCTCTACCCTTCCACCCCCTCCCTCACCTCCAATTGCAGGGGACACACACAGATCCCTGTGCAGTTACTGTTCCAGCTTGACACATGGTTCACCACTGGGTCTCCTTCATCTTCTCTCGGAAAGAAAAAGATTGTAGGAAAAACAGCTACTTCACCAGTTCCTTTTTCCTTCCCAAGGTGGCTGGGGAAGCAGCAGGGAGGGAGGAGTGTGATAAGCCTCTTCCCTGGGTGCTGGCTGGCTGCCTGCTCTGCAGCCTCAGAACCGCTGAGCTCCACTTTACTCAAGCCCAATAAGGTTTTGGGGGTTTTCTTTTTTTTTTCCTTCCTTTTTTTTTTTTTTTTAAATTACAAAACTATATTAGACTTATATTTTGTCCACGTCAAAGCAGGACGGGGTGTTGTCGCTCCGTTCTCTTAATTTTAACAGGGTTTAACAGAAGCAGCCCTTGATAATGAATAATTTTCTTATAGCAGTTAGGAAAAACAAAGCAGATCTGCTGTGGAAGGAAGGTCCATGCTCTCTGTGGCCTTGGGGTGGAGTGTTTGCCAAGAAGCACCGAGCAGGCTGTCATTTGGCTGCAGACGTGCCGTGCGGTAAGCGGAGGCTGCAGCACTTTGTCTATCGAACTGGAAGAGACGGTGCGAGGAGAGATTGAGGAATCTGGGTTAAAATGTTTCTCTGCCGGCTCTTAATTGCAAAGGCTCTGGCACTGGTGTGTCACTGTTTTCCCAAGTGCCATTGATTTGTTTTCTTTGTTTCTGGAATAAGGAAGTTTGAGTTTGGGAAACTATTGCATTAGAAGTGTGTGCTAGTGCCTCGGCGAGCCAGTGAGAATGACTGCGTTAATTACCTTACTGCTTTACCAGCGACTAGCCACAGCGTGAACTTCTTGGGTGGGGTGATGTGTTCTGTCTGGGCAGATGCACAAATGAAATAGTTTTCAAGGAGAAGATTTGAACATAGGTGGATTTTTGGTAATGCAAAATCTTACTTAAAGATGTACAACAACTTGTACTGTAATCCCGTTTCAAAATACGACCCCGTTTTCTCCTTCTGCTTTGTCTCCTATTGCTGCAGAGCTTTCTCAGTGGCAGTTATGCATCAGTGATTCTTGCCTTTACCCTTGTATCTGGGGTTTATTTCCAAGGCTGCTGGCAGAACATCTGTCTCTGGAAGATTGGTGGCAGAATGACACAAGGCCACTTCATAAGTAGCTGGATCAGCTTCCCCTGTAACAGTTCCAGACTGAATACCATTCTTGGGCATATCATAACGCTTAACTACAATACCAGACTGAGCACAGCTTACCTTTTTCCTTATTTTAAGAGTAAATAATCCTTGATGAGGGAGACAGTTCATGTCTTTTTGGAAAAAAGAAACCTGGCTTATGTGACTGTAATTATATATGACTGTACGAGCAAGTTATTGAAGTAGTTTAACGAGAATTTGGGGAGATTCAAAGCTTGCAGGCAATGAAGGAAGATGCTCTCCTGGGTATCATTATTATTTATAAATAACTTAATAAAAGACCATGAAAATCAGCCAAGCACTTGAGGATTTAAAAGAGGTTCTCCCTCTAAAAATAGCTTGAGCTTCATTAGAGTAAAATTAACTAGTGCTTTTCATATTCCTGTGCTGTATTTAGGACTTAAGAAGACAAACCTATCCCAAAATGCTAAACCATAGATTACATTAATCTCACAAGTGTTACTTGCATGTTTTCCTTATGGTTGGATTGCTTTAAAAAATACTGTAATCAATAATTTCCCTGACACTGATGACCACTGTGATATTTTTACACCTCAAAAAGTCTATAAATGAGTATTTGAAGGAAGGCAGAGGGGAGGCGACACAAACCCAACAAACCCACTAGATGTATGCAGACAACCTACTTTTGGGGACTGCCTTTGTAACTTCCACTACAAAATTGAATTATCCAGTTGACAAAGGACGCAGTCACACAGGTGTCAGCATTAACAACAGCCTCAAACTCATTGTTTGCTTTTCATCTGTATAAGATGTGAAGGTTTATGTGTGAAATTCCATGTCCCCCCAGGAAAGAGGCTACAGAAACTGTCCTAGGTCTTTTTGAAGGTCTGCAGAAACTAAAGAGCAAACCCTCAGAACACAGTGTGTAAGATTACCTGAATGCATCGTGGAAAAAGGCTAGCTGGGACTAAAACCCTGCTCTGGGTCTGGCCTTTACCCCAGAAACAGCACTGTGGCCTTGATTTGGGGAGAGGGAGGGGTATAAAGCCACACTTCAAACTTCAGAGCTCTGTTTGCTTCTGAAGTTTCTTGCTGGTTTCAGAAATAAACAAGTCAGTGATGCATGTTTTATTTGTTTTTAGCTTTCCTTTCAACACTGTTTCTTAACTAGGACAGCTTCCCCCTCCCCAGGTCTCTATTGAAATTAGGACTTTGACAAGTACTGAAAATCAAACATCCTTCTTACATGGGTTGGTTCTGGAAAGTAGGTGCATCTTTTGAACAGCAACAGCAATTGTGGGGTTCTACAGAATTTCTCTTGTGGAATCTGAGAATCACTTACTGTTCTCTGCAGCACGTTGGGCTTTTTGTCAGCGTGGCCATGTGCTTTCCTCTTCTTTAAAGCCAGAAGTGCTCACTCATTATTTGCTATTGGAACCTCCTGTCCAAACAAGATCCTGAATTTAATTTGATGTGCATGGTTATGTTAAATAGGGATTATTTCCATGTTTCTCAAATACAGACTGTACCTCTGGAAAGCTACCTTATTACTGTATAAATGTCATGCTTGAGATTATTTAATTTGAACCTCTGTGCTGGTGCATCACAGTGAGGTTCTTGTCATTCTTGACTGCTTTATGGTAGGCTGTGCAGATATCTTACTTCACCAGTGGTTTGATAGGAGGCACGGACTCCCATCTGCTGAGGGTACTTTCTGTCAACTTCATGCTGGTAAGCAGGACTAGCTCCAAACTCCTGCTGAAGCATGCCTATTTTAGCTTGATAATACAATTATGCTCAGAACCTTTCAAGGACCTTAGTTTTTGTTGTCAAGTGAAAGATGCCTTCCTCTCACTTGAGAGACTTGTTTGTATTGAGTGTAGTCACACTTTGGGAGGAACGTGGCTTGTTCAGTCTTAGATGAAAAGGCAAGGCTAAGAACGCAGTGAAAGTGGGTCAGAAGAAAAATGTTGAGATTTTATCCATTAAGGACCTGCATCCTGAATTTGGGTTGTAGAAGGTTTAAATGCAGTGTGTGCTTTCAATTTTGAGCTGTGGATGTTCATTATATTGTATAGTTAACTATGCAGCTTTAAGAATAATGTTCTGACACTTCATAATCTGGCAGGTGGATAGTTGTACCATTAGGTGCTGCAGCCAAGCGCTGGATCAAAGCCATACAGCTTTCTGCAGCTACCAAACAAGCCCTCAAAACCACAGCAGGTGAAAATGCAGTTAGGAAGCAGAATACATTTCTTATCAATGTGTATTTAAGGTTCTGTATTAAATCAAAACAGGGTTGTCATCCCAGGGATAATTCTCACGTCTCTGCTAGCTTCACTGGAAATTAATATATATATGTATATATTAATTACAAAGTTGTTTATATGATGGGGCTTTTCAGGAAGACGTTCCCCCTTGTGTTCTCTTTTGATTACTTTGGAATGTGTGAGCAGTAGAACAATCTTTTTAGCTCTGTCTAGCTTTAATCAAAAACCACTGAGCTAGAAAAGTGTCACAATATTTTTTTGCTACGGCACAGATTATAAACAGCTTGTGTTTCTTTTAAATTGTGCATCTGTCTTGTCTGTGTGTGCCCAACAGATCCATAATGACAGGTCATTGGGAAAGCTCATTTTTTGTCAGGTCAGTGTTGGATATCAAAGGCCGTGTTGCTTGGTTTTGAGGGCTTTTCCCCTTTAGTTAAAGGCATAATCTAAATTATATGTCCTAAACCAGACAAAACAATGCAAATGGCACTCCTCCTGGATGCTAGTTGTGCATGCAGCATGTAAAATTTGAGGAAATACCGATATAGTCCATTAGTAAGTTACTGGAATTGTTCTGACAGTTGTGGTTACTGATAATGACTTACAGTAAGGCTTGCCCTTCTCAGTTCATTTAACTTTGTTCCTATGGGTAATACGGAGCAATTATATGGGAGGGTCAATCTATCCAGGAACTTTCACAACCATGAAGATAGTTCCTCTAGAAACATCATTATGTGGCTGGTGGTGCCATCCTGGCACTGGGTTTACATTCACTAACAGGTAACCAGCTGCTGCACTTCATTTAGGCATTAGGAGCTGTTTTCATTTGGAGTTTTTAACTGCATTCTTTGGGTAAACCATACACTGCAGATTATTGAGAAGGCTCTTATTTCCGTATAGATTAGCTTTAAAGGAAGAAGTATTGCTGTTACTCACCCTCCTGGGACTCTCAAACATCAGGCACTCTCTCCAGCAGCCTTTCTATGGGCCAAAGAGCTTTCTTGGCTAACTACTAACTCTTTTTGCAGAAACATGTATTTCACTCTGTTGATAATTCCCATGGAGTTCAGTGGAGGTGCAGACTCTACCCTTTGGAAATCCAGGAGAAACAACCTGTTGGGTGTTCTCAGACCTGGGAAGGTTGGATCCCTGTGTTCAGGGATCTCCCCACAAAGGGAGAGCATCGCTTGGTATAGCTTGCATCCATTAAATTGCTCTTTAAACTGAATTAAAGCAACTGATCTTTGCACTGGTTGCTGTGCATATGTAGCCATATTTACAGATGTTAGACAGCTGCAAAGAAAGTACTTGTGTTAGCTTATCTTAAGTTCAAATTGCTAGAATTAATAAGCTGTTGAGATATTTACTTCGTGATGTGGGTAGGAGTCTAATGTTTAGTGAATTTTGTGTGATAGGCTTGCAGGTTGCAGAGACTAGATTGCCCCAACAACAGCCAGCAGCTTATTTTCCTGGAAATCCTTTGTCAGATTCTTCCCTACAGTGAAAAGCATGCTTTTTCTTTTTTTTTTCCTTCATATACAAGGTACATGTGAACCATCTGGAAAAAAATTCAACACCAAATAATGTTGGTTAAATCCTGCCTGGAGCAGTGGATTTATGTTCCAGTGCCTTTCATCTTAGATTTAACAAATAGCTTGCTTTGATTAAAACCAACATGCTGTTGTGGTATTGTGCTTTTTTTCCTTTTCCAATCTCTTAACTATTCCACATTTTTATTGAAAGAGATTGGTGTCAGACTCCCCAGTACCGTGAGCTGCAGAAACAAACTTACTTATGTGCTTAGAGTTGGTAGGTGTGATGTTGTTAATAACGTGTTGTTCCTTTGGAGCAAATCTATACATTGACTTGATGCTCTTGTTTGTGCTGGTTTGTGTGTTTGATTGTTGTAGGCTCTTATTTCATTTTGCCTACTGCAACCCAAAGGGTAAAAGCATTGCATCTCCTTAGCATCCAGATTCATGCTTCAACTAACACAAAGGGAACCCACAAAAGATGGCAGTTTGTGTTGGTGTTCGAACCTTTCTCTGCTTTCAGAATGGTTTCTTTGGGCAAACTATTAATCCCTGAAAGTGCCCATTTTACCTCAGGTCTTTGTTTTTGGCCAACCAGCTCTTCTCATGCTGGAAAGGTAAGATTGGTGCTTTGTAGGCAAATATATTCCCTTTCCTCCTTGTGCTGTTGCCTGTTGTGCATTTGGAGCAGGTGCTGCTTCTGCTCTTCCATAAAAACACAGGAGCAGATTCTGTGGTGTTTGCATAGCCCTCTATTGAAATTTTTTCTCTCTTAAGGCGTCATATGCCCTAGGTATGTTTTTCTTGCCCAGCTCTAGTGCTGGGTCTCAGTCAATGGGGAGTTTTCTACACTGATTTTTGTCTTCATCAGCAGTTACAGGAGACTGTCCAAACTAGCTAAACAGCTCCAGTGGAATTCACTTGTTTCTTTGACACTAAATTCAATCAAGCTTGAGACATGTTGTAGAAAATCTAGAATATCTTGTTTGTTACCACAGGAAAAAACCATAAAGCATTCTGTTTTATATTCTTCCACTTAAATTTTTAAAGAGATTAATGATCTTCCAAATTTTTTAAATTGTAAGGTACGTTGATGGCAAGCAGAAAAAATGAGTTGGAGCTGGGTTTTTTTTTGTGTGTGTGTAATGTGAGTTAGGAATCATTATGATGGAAATAACTGCCTGTATAAGTCTGATTGTTTCATCATAATTGTCTATGTGTAGTAGACTGTATGTTTTGCAATATTTGCATTCCCAGAAGCTCCGTGTTGCCTGGTGATCCAGGACTGTGAAAATACAGAAGATTTATTGCAGGCAGTTTGAGAGAGCTGAGACCAGTGTTTGTTAGAGAAAGAATAAAGTTAAAATCATTATTTCTTTAGGAAAGTAAGAAAATGGTTACCAAGTGCTATATCAGCTTGGTTTAAAGGCTTTTTCCCCAATCCTTTTAAATTATTCTTTGTGATAATACTGTCCTTAATTTAATCTGCGGGGTTTAAAGTGCGTTGTGAAAGGAGTCTTACTGCTGTCTCTTGTTTCTCTGACAAGTGCCTGTGCTGGGCATCCAGCTGGTAAGTCAGCAGCACATCTATGGATCTGGGAGAAGCCCAGGCTGCACATGAGTAAACATATGTATTACTGAATTTTAACTACTGGCATAGCGATTTGCTTTAAAAAACACCACCACCCCACCACCACCACCACTCTATTAGTTGTAAAAGCTTGATGTGCTGATGGGTAGGCTCCTTCTCTGTCCTAGAGGCATATTTCACTTAATTTTTCCTTTGGATTAATTTACCTGTCTGCATATTTAGATGACAAACGGCGCAATCTTTTCTGAAGACAGCAGTTGCACAGGGGCCTGATTATTTCATATGCATGACTGCTGCTGTTGGGTTTGTGCCATTTATTACAGTAGGTGACTGCCTCAGCATCTTTCAGTGTTTCTTTTGTATAGTATTTTTAAATGGCTTTGTCAAAGAGCCACTTGTTTCAACAGGTGAAAATGCATAGCTTATTGAAACAGATGGCAAATCAGATTAATATTGCCCAGAACCATCTTTTTTTGCTTGGATGTTCATAAGGCGATGTCCACTGGATTCGTTGTGCTTGCTTGGAAAGAAGGAGTACAAAATCAAGAGGGTTTGTTGGTTTGTTTGTTTAGGTTTTTAAAGAGTTTCTTTTTGTGGTGTTTTGAATGCACAAGTTAAGCAAAATTACCTCTTTCAATCCTATTTATTTTCATTCCGTGAGGCATTTGAAACGAACATTATTCATAGTCATGAGAACAACTTCTATTTGTGTAAGACAAGTTATTAATAGTCAGAGATCTGCAAACTTCCCTTGGATCTCTGGGCCCTGTTGTACTTTGTGTTCCTCATCTTCCTTAACTCTGACTTACTTTCTGTGGTTATGAACTGTAAAATGCTGAAACAACTGCTTGCTTCTGTTTGGGTGTTGCTGTAAGTCAACGTTTCTGTCTGTATTTGCCAAGAACTTTGAAAGACTTCAAGAGGTCATAGAATCATAGAATCATATAGGTTGGAAGAGACCCTTGGGATCATCAAGTCCAACCATCAGCCCTACTCTACAAGTTCTCCCCTACACCAGATCCCTCAACACAACATCCAATCTACTCTGAAACACAGTCAGGGATGGGGACTCCACCCCCTCCCTGGGCAGCCCATTCCAGGCTCTGACCACTCTTGCTGGGAAGAATTCTTTCCTAATGTCCAGCCTAACCCTACCCTGCTGCAGCTTGCAGCCATTCCCTCTCCTTCTGTCACTAATTACCCGTGAGAAGAGACCAGCACCAACCTCTCTCCAATGCCCTTTCAAGCAGTTGTAGAGAGGGATGAGGTCTCCCCTCAGCCTCCTTTTCCTCAGACTAACCAATCCCAACTCCCTCAATCGATCCTCATAAGACTTATTCTCCAGGCCTTAAACTGTATGATGCTGTATGAGCACGTGTTACTGCCTTTAGGAAAGCCTCTAGCATCTGCTTAAACCAAAGTTTTGCAGGAAGTTCTAAACTTGACAGAACTCTGAGGGATTCTGATGCACAGATTTTTCCCATAAAATGTTCCTGCTCACTCTGCCCTTACCAGAAGTTCAGTGAGTGTCATGGCCATTTTCTGCTGAGGCTTGCTCACCTGCTGGAGCCTTTCATCTTGGAGGTGGTGTTGGAAATCCACTCAGGACCATCAAAAGCTGCTGCTTCTTGGGGTGGGTAGAACATACTGGAAGTTGCATTTCATAAATCTGAGTGCTTCCCAGCTGTTTTATTTAAGACTGCAAGAGTTCAGTCTGCCCTTACCTATACATCAGTCATTCTGAACAAAATTCATATGCATCTCATCCTCTTAAATAGTTGGGATGACCTCTCTGTAAATGGAGAAATATTGATCTTGTGACTTTGGATGCCTGTTAAATGCCTTGTGTTGGCATTTGCATCTAATGTCTGTGTCTGTTGGTACTGAGCACTGTTTATTACGGGTTTATACATTTTTATTAACTTCTGCATGTCATCATACTACAGGTAGCTATGTTTTCAGGGTTTATTTTATATGTGTGTATACAAACATATATATATGAAAATTAATGCAGTAGAATATAATCGAATCTGAAGATTTTAAATGCTTTTGTTTACATCTCTAAATAATAAACCTGCCTATCTAGAGCTTTCTTTAACATAAAAGCAGTTAATGTCTCTGCTGTTAATGGGTGAGACTATTTTTCTGTGCTGTGAAAACCTTGGAGAACATCCTAGTTCACTTAAGGTCTCTGAATGTGCTCAACTTCCCTGTCATCTTCCGTTCATCAACATGAAAATACTATAATTTCATCAGTTAAATGGACTAAGAGCTGGTAATGCTGGTGATGATTTTTCCAGGATAAAGGTTTTTTAAACACCTAGCACTGTTTTGTTCCACACAATTAGTGTAACTTATTTCCAGCAAGGCTCCTGATACCTTTTTGTTGGTAATAAGTTTAAAAAAACCCCAAACAAACAACAATCCAGCCTTTGAAAATGGTGCGTTTGTGTGCACCATTCTTGCTTCTCAGGCTGTTTTCTGATGGTTTTGCAGTTTAATCTCATTAAGCACTGCCCACGTAACACACCTATCTGGTAGAGACTGTATGTGCGTGAAAGACACGTTCTCGATGGCATTTTCTGTCTTTGCAAGCCAGCGATTACAGAAGCGTTTAAGGCCTGGCTTTCCCGTTGTTTGCCCCGGGGCTGTGAGACTGGAGACTGCTCACATCATTCTGTGTACACAGCGATGGTGGTTTGCTTCTCTGTGCCAGTGGTAATAAATACCACTCACTGAATGAAAATGGCTTTGTTTGATTAAACTGATGCACTCCCAACTGATGGGATTCTTTGGAGCGTGGCTTTGTTTTGGGAGCAGGAAGAAGTGTTGCGGTGTTTTCAGTGTTCGCTTGCCCCAGTTGAGTCCCTCTCAACTTAAAATTGGGCAAAATATTTTTAGTGCTCTGTGTCCTGTCTCCATATTTCCAGCCATGGACTAGACTGAAATAGCAACCTTCATGTTTTCACTCCTCTTCACAGACAAATAAGGACGTTCTGTCAGCATCTCCCCCCCCTCCCGAGCAGTTTACACACGCGTGCGCACGCTGTGCAACGTGCTCCTTCGCCGTGCTCCAGCTGGAGGTGTGGGGGGATCTCCAGAATTTCTGTGGGTTGAAGAAAAAGTTCCAAATCGGGCAGCTCTGACTGAGTCAGAGGCATAACCGTGCTGCGCCCCAGGCTGTTGATACCTTCCCTCCCGAGGTGGCAAAACACTTGGAACAAGGAGGATGGAAGATGAAGGCGGTCGTGCCCTCTCGGTGCCTTTTAATCCTTTTAGTTTGGCAGCAATAAATTCTGCTGTGATACTGGAAGCAATATGCAGTACAACATCAAACTTCTTTCCATTAGGTTGATTTCCTTCTTAAACTGCAAACTCACTTTTTTGGGGGGGTTATTATACAAGAATATATATAAATCTGTGGAGTAAAGGGAGCAATTGTAAGGGTGCACCACTGTTTTTGCGATATGGGAAGCAGGGCTGCAGTCACCTATTCCATGTCAGTGTTACACTTGAGATACTGATTGCTTTAACAAGACCTGTTTTTCTAGGCTTTCATAATTGGCTGTAAAATGGTGATTAAAAACCTGGCTATAATAAGTTGAGTACATAAAAAGAGAAATTGCTCAAATCTTCCGAGGAGCTTGTTTGGCATCTTAATCTCACACATCCATTTTTAAATGAAATGTTCTCTCTGTGGTGCTGTATTTTAGGCTGTCCTTTTCTCAGTGATGCTGCACAGAAACTGGATTAATGTGTGGCAGCGAGGGGGAAGGGGCACATGTCATCAAGGTCTTTCTCTTACAGATGGTGTATATTCGGTTCCTCATAAGCGTCGCTTAATTCTCATCCAAATGGTATTACTACAGAATGAACTTGCCTCGTTAACCACCATAGAACAGTACTTGGGAGACTAGCTCTGAAGCAGTGGTTTGAGATATTATGACCTGGAACCAAGCCTCAATTTCTGTTGTTGGTTGCTTTTTTTGTTTTTTTCTGGGAGTGGGCAGGAATGACCAGGGTTAAAGAGGAGGAAAAAAAGTACTTCTCTAATGCTCCTTTCCAAACTGTCCTGGGCACCCAGTAGACATATGAGGCACAGTTAACATTAATTAGCCATCAATCATGGAGCCCAATTCCCATTTTCCTGTCTTCTCAGTATTTTATGTGTTCTGAGCATCTGCTCTTGCATACTTTAGGAGATGCTGCTCCGGAGGGCACTATGTGTATCTTCTCCAAAGACTCATATATACCAAACCTATGTAGTAGCAAAAAATTATGACATCCTGAAATAAGACATTCCAAAGGCAAATTTGTGAAGGACTACATTATGGAGATCTTTGATTTAATAGTTTAAAATAATACTTAGTGCTTGTTCCTTTTTTTAACTTCATTTATTTTCTTTTGGCTTTCAGCTCAGATCGGCTGATAGAAGAAACAATAAGGTAAGAATGAAGTTAATAAATTTCATTCTTTTCTGTACAATCAGTGTTTATGTTGAATTGTGTCCAAAGATATCAGTCATTTTGTTTATACAATAACTGCATTGTTTACAACTCAAAGGCAGTATAATAATGAAATGATGGTGGATTGGGGTTTTTTTCCCCTATTCAATACTGACATAATAGCGTTGCTGAAATATTTTATCCATCCTGGTGTAGAAAATCAGTTTCTGTTCAAAGGTGAATAGCCCCTACAAAAACAAAGGGAGTGATAAAGCAGAGTGCATCCCAGGTCGGGCTGTTGAAGGCTATTCACAGTCACGCTGTTTCTTCTTGTAGTGACCCTCTTCTACAGCACGATTTTCTGTAACCCTGCACCGTACTCAGCACCCTCTTATGCAGCTGGTACAGGGAAGGGCTTTTCCCACAAGGATTTGAGAGGTTATTGCTGTTGTATAGTTATTTATCTCTTATTTTTTCACATGCTTCGAATACTTGAGCTGTACCTTCTCTAACTGATGTAGACAGTTTAGAAACACAGCATCATAAATTACTTTTATCATCTGTGCCCTTCCCAGTCTTCCACTGAACTCTGGGATCTCGCAAACCAATAATTCAGAGTGCCTGACTTAATGGTTTTAAATTTTAGATTATTGCTTTGAAAAAAAAAATAGGGGGGGAAGAAAGAAAGAAATCAAGATATGCTTTCAGATAATGCATGTACTGGCATAAGTGACCCAAAAGAGTAATTAGAGGTGCAGAAAAGCTCGATGTCCATTAAGGGCTGTCTGGCTCAAGTACGTACAGTGGGCTAAGTATAATTAACGTGGTAGAAGAATGTGTTAAACTACATTAATATGCAGTGAAGAACCAGAAGTGGTCAGTATAATAATGTCTGGAAACGTGTATAGAATCTCACCACAGCCTCAGGAAGATATTTGCCAAACTTATCACAGTTACTGTGAATATTAGTTTTACTTTGGGTTCTGGCCCTTTCCCAATTAAAAATCCTCTCCACTATTGCCGTGCTTGTAGCCCTGCTTTTCTGTCTCTTAAAAATGCTCAGTGGTTGTTAAATCCATCTTTTATTTGCTGCCACTCCAGTAACTAGAGCATTAAACGGCATATGGGCATTTATTAAGCTTAATATCCTGTAAAATGGCTTGTATTTCATCATTTGAGCTCTTTGCTTGGCCTCTTGATTATGTGTCAACTGAGCAGCTGAGAGTACGTGTGCGTGTGATAAGGGACCCTCCCAGTTGATTTACCTGTGCCATAGCCGTGGCAAACTAGAGCTCTGAACGGGCTACCTGAACGTTTCCCCAGGTTCCTCCATCAGTTTTGAGCTCATGCAGAAGCTCCATGGTGGCATCAGTAGGTGTCCTGGCTGGTTTAAAACTGCTTTGAAGTTCCTTAATATGAGCCGATGTCCCATGGTTGAGAACAATCGTCCGTCTCCATAGTGGCTACTTCTCATGCAGGAATTCCTACCCCACGGCTGGGGTCAGGGCTCCTCGGTGCTGTTTACTGACACCATTCCTTCTATTAGTAAATGAACTTTGATTTTATTATTTTTTTTTAAAGAAGGTAGATTTCAGCACTCCTTGATGCACCATTTATTATCTGCAGTAACTGAACTTCGTGGTGTAGCTGTTTCTAAAAATGCTCTACATTTCTTTTCGTAGAAAAAGAGTTTGTTTTGGTAGTGTCATTGAGCAGAAAATGTAATTTCATTTAGATCATCTTAATTCAATCCTGATGCTGCCAAAACTGGGGTGAATTTTTTGTTGGACTCTTTTTCTTGGTCACAGTAATAGCAAGGGTTCCAGACTGATCCTAATTGATGGTAAACCCTGCTGCGTTTTCAGTGAATTTATCACATACAGATTTTCCCAACTTCTGGGTATCAGTTGCTCAGTCCTGAACCAGGTAAAAGGGGGAGCTGTGCAGGGACAGCTGTTGGAATGCTGATTCCTGGAGTGATGTGAGATGTAGTTAGCTAATTGCAGCTACTGAGACTGCTCAGTCTTCAAGGTTTACATCTGCTGCTCAGTACTCGTTATTTGGGTGTCATTCAGAGAGTTAAAACATCATTTTTTAAATTATTTTTTAAGGGGTTGTTAAGCAGTGATTCTAAACACTGGGACACGTTTTTCTGTGGATGCAGAGAAGCTCTGAGAAGCTGCAGAGCTGCAGCATGAATTGTGACCTCCTTGCTCTGACTTTTTGTAGAGAAGAGACCCCAGAAGGGCCAAGCCCGTCTCATCTGTGTGTGGTTCCTCCCCAGGAGCGCACAGACCTGCAAGAGAATGTGTGGGCACCCACGTTGAAAGGCTTCTAATTAAAGCAATGGGGCAGGGCTGTCATTCCAGATGTTTTGTTAGTGCTAAACTTTTAATCCATTTGGAAATGAATTACGTGATACGGGTTTTTACTGCAGCATATTCCTTTCCAGAAACGAGTGGGATGTGATACTTTGTACTGCAGTTCTTTTGGAACAGTGTTCCCTTCTCTTGGCCAGATTTAAATATAAGCATAGATTTTTGCTTAATATGTTTGGTGTTCTCAGGTTTGCATTTTCAAACATTATCACTTCTCCAAAATAGCAAACGATTTCTTTCTTGTTTTCCAACAACTTATATTTTTAGGCTGGCTCAGTTTGAATTTTTTTTTGTAGTTTTGCGTGTACGGCGTGACGAGCTCTTGGGTTTTTATTGTGAGGCTGTTGCTGAGCCCTGACTCAGGCTGGGTTGTTCATGGCTGTGTATTAACAGATTGGACTACTCCATTTCTACCCTGAGACCATGCCAAAGCCATAGATTTAATTAAAAATTTAAAAAAGATCTCTTTATGTAGTTCTTTAGGTACTAATCAGGGTTTAATTAAAGGGAAGAATTCACTGTTGACTTGCATTGAATCTTGACTTTACAGAACGGAAAGGCAGGACTTGGATTTTGACACTTTTCAGAGGAGCCTTGCCAGAGTGTCTTGGCAAAATCACTTGCATTTCTGGGGAAATGTTCCTTTTTTTTTTTCCCTTTCTATCTTAGGCTTCATCAAAGGACACACTAAACTATAAAGTAATTTGAAAGCTGGTGTGTGTGTGTGTGCACACATATATATGCACACATATATGTGCATATTTATAGGTATGAATATATGTGCACACACACGTATGTGCGTGTTTATAGACATGAGTATATATGCACATATGTATATGCAAAGAATAAGTGATGTAATCAGGATTGTTACCTATTTAAAACTAGATCTTGCATTTCTGTGCAGTCACAGAGTGCATTCCCTTAATCATAGACGTTGTCATGAATTCAAATGAGCCTGCGTGATTCATGGAGTACGAAATGCAGCACAAGTTCCAGTAACACAGGAATTCTTTGATTATTATTTTTTAAAAACATGTCTTGTTCCTTCAGAGCTTTGTTTGAGTTCTTCATCAATGTAGATTTGACTGAGCTGTCTCAGTGGATAAAGCAAGGAATCGACTTTTTGGTACGTTTCACTTGCTAATACACTGTATCTGTGTGGCTGCTGTGGGGTGAAAATACCCGACAGCGTAGGCATTTGGCTGGGTAAAAACACTGCGCTTCCATGTCCAGCAGCTCTGTATTTTAGACTAGTTTGACCATGATGAAGGCTGGAAGTGTTTATTTCTCTGTACTCCTTTGTGCCAGTGGAAA
This sequence comes from Jacana jacana, assembly GCA_013400555.1. NCBI lineage: Eukaryota > Metazoa > Chordata > Aves > Charadriiformes > Jacanidae > Jacana > Jacana jacana. The sequence goes on from VZTM01036930.1 coordinate 723,984, forward strand.
CTGCAAACTCTGTCCAAATATCAGTTTTACTCTTAGAGAGGTGTTTGGTTGGGTACCCACAGCACTGCTGAAGGCTCAAGGACAAGCTTGAAACATGAAGTGGGATGTTGAGGAAATGGGGCTGGAAGCAGAGGAATTTGAGATACTCCTGCTGATTTGTGGAAGAGGTGGGTGGGCTTGTTGTAGCTGTGACCTTGGGCTTACCTAGAAGAGATTTCTCCAGTAGCACAGCAGGCTTTAATGGTGTGCTTCAATATTAAATATAGAGAGCAGAATACCAGCTGGGTTTAGAAACTTGGTTTATACCCAAGTCCAGCAGTTCAGGCCAGTGCAGCACTGAGAATAGTTCATGGTACTTTCTGAATAAATTGTTAAATCAGGCTCATCTTGATTCCAGTAAGAAGCATTTAATTTTTTAGCATAAACATTGTGTAGAAATTTCAAAACGGAAGAAAAAGGTATTCTTGACCTTAGAAAGATGATGGTATTGAGTAACTAAATGGGGCCAATATTGTGAATGGGAAGAATATGATTAATTTTCTCAAAAAAAAAAATACATTTGTCGGTGGAGAAATGACAACAGCAAGTCAATGAGCATATGTTAGAGATGGGAATGAAACCAAGAACTGGCTAATGAGGGATCCGAGGAAGCTGTAGTACTTAGGCTGTACAAGACCGATGAATGGAGTAGTCTCCAGGAGCTGTGTGTTTGCTGGTAGTGCTTACATTTAATAGTCTCATAAAGGCTTAAGTAAACCAGCTTGTGTTTTGAGTAATCAAATTGTCTATGAGGAACAATACTTTTTAGTACTTTTTCTTTGGATTTTGATATGTAGCTGGAATCCAGTTAAACTCTTGTTCATGGCTATCACAATCCCGTTTCATTACTACACCATATCATGTTAAAAATGGTAATCACTACAGCTATTTTTTTTTTCAGAGCTTCTCAGCAATACCTAGTCCACTGAGTTAAATTTTGCAAAATACTGGGTAAAAGAAATAAGGAACGTTCCAATGTTGTAACCTTTTTCTTTTTGTTTTTAAATGAAATGGACAGTTTCACTCCTTAGATGTTAAAGCAGGAACCTTGTGTTCCATGGTAATCTGTAATAATTTCTAAAGGCATTTTGGTTTGGAGATGTCTCGGGAACACTTTATATCCTGGCACTTACCTTGTATTTTCACTTCTGTAAATTAATGGACGCTTTAATGAGTCATTGGATGCATCTTATGAAAACATGTGGCTTAATGCAGGAGTGCTTTGAGAAATGCTGGATTAAAACTTCATCTGCGCAAGTATCAAGTCACTGTGGGGGTTACTGAGCAAGCTTTCTTTACTTTAGAAAACTAAAATACCTGTATGCTGTGTTTTAAATGTATAAAACCTGCCAAATGCCATCCTTCTCACATACAGTTCGATGCATTTACTTTCTAATTTTGAGCCCCTTTTTCAGCCCTTGATGGTAACTGTGTTTTCTATATTTATATACAGCTGTTTATTCTCTGTTTGGAATTTCTGATAACACCTTCTCTTAGATGCTTTTCTTTGTATGTTTTTGCACTGTTGGGATGTGATTCTTTACTTATCCTCTGATCTAATTTTCACTTCCTTAATTTTAGCCCTGAAGAGGCTTCCCCATGTAATGCAATAAAAGGGATGCATTTGTGGGTTGGGTGAGTTAGTATATCCCCAGGGTGCTGGTAGGCACAGGCTGAGAAGAGAAGCTTGGTAGATTTTCTTCTCTTCTTTTTGCAGAAGCAAAGAGCATTGGTTAATGAATTTCAGCAACCCCTTTTATAAACACTAAGGAGGCAACTGCAAGCCCTGTTGCTTCCAGTTATCTATGAGTTTCATTTTCACTTTCTGCTGATTTGGCACTTCCAAAGTATGAAAGAAGAAAATGCTTGAAGGTTTTTCTTAGTTCTGCTGTGAAACTTCCTTTTTCTTCTTCTTCTTCTTTATTTTTTTTTTGTTATCTAATACTTCAAAACTTAGTATTAAAATGTTACATCTATTCTTATAGAGCTGCTGGTTGAAAATGTCAGAGTTATCAAACAGTTGTCAAACTGTTTATATTCTCTTTATGACTGTTAAACATAAAAAAAAGTTAATATAGCCCTAAAATAATATATTGATCTACCCTGTCAGTGCATGTTGTTCTATTTAAAAGAAATTGCTGTGTAGAGCTTTTGGAAGGCTCTTCTGTGACCTGAAAGCTGAGAGAGCCATAGGCTGGGCCTTCTGTCACCTCTGCCTCATGTATTTCTGTGTGATGAACTTCTCTTGCTTTCCAAGGTATTCTGCTAAAAACAAAATCACAGCACTATAATCACTTGGACTTTGGCTTGGTGATCTCTTAGTTTCTATGGGCAAAACCAGGGCTGGAGAAGGCAGCCTGCACCTTCAAGAAGTGGTAGCAGATTTTTTTTCTCTTCTTTTTTGTTTTGTATTGGTTTTTCTTTCTTTTTTTTTTTTTAAAAAGTTTACCTGGCACATTAGGGGAAGGCTGGCGATACCGTATCAAGGGCTACTTGAGACAGAGAGGGCAGATATAATGGGAGCCCAAAGGAACTCTCTGCTCCAGAAATACTTTAGGGATCATCGATCAGGGCTGTTCTCGTCTTGAAGATGTTTCTGAACTGTGATACCGACCTTTCCCTGTAACTCTTGAAGGACAACTTTTAGGTTTGGCTCTGCTGGTTTTTGCCAGCTCCTCTTGTCATACTGACCATAGTGTCCTGGTAGATGATCCATCCAGAGCTGCTCATCCCAAGAGTTGTTTTGTTCAGGGAGAAACTTGAAATAAAACGAATCAAATTCTCTTTGTTATAAAAATGTCAGTTCTGTATTTAATAAGCACACAAATAAAATTTGCATGTCTGAGTTTTCCTACCAGATTTACCTGGAAAGATACACTAAGGTGGATAAAAGTCCCCTTTTTTTATCACTTTCTAGTACTAAAATGCCAGGTCACCCAAACTAATGTAGTACTAATGCCTCGACACTTCATGTTTTGACATTTTAACTGTTACAGAAGGATAACCTCAGACCCCATTATTTCAGTGCAGAACGGTGCTTGAGGACCAGATGTATTAAGCAGGTGCATTCAGAGAGTTCAGGAGTAAGCATTAAGGCTTTCTGTAAAATGTAATGTCCGGTTTATATGACAGAACTTAAGACTAATGTGAGGTTTGCACTGTGCCTTTCGGTGCTCTGTACCTGCCCTTCTTAGAAATAACACTCACATTAGCTGGGATTTCTGCATGGTGATTGTATAAAGACCCTGAGTGTGAGCAAGAATAAAACACTCTTGAAAGTTTGGATGTCTGCATTGGGTAAAAGAAGCCTTTTGCTGCCGCTTTGTTTTCCTCTGAAATGACTGCTTTAGTTCCCTTTTCTCATATTTATGTCTGGTTTATTGTGTTGTTCCACGTAACTTTTCTTCCAGAACAATTTCCCTCCATATTTATAGCTCACAAACTTGTCCAACAACATTTTTTAATTGTTGCTCTTCATGTGGATACAGTCAACAGCAATATAGGTGTCATTTTCTGAGGTAGTACCCAATCATGTTGTATTTATGTCCTATTTTGTTTATTTTCGAAATGCATACCAGCCAAAGGAGAGTGTACTGGTCCTTCTTAGGCACCCAATCTCCAGAGCCTAAACTTTTAGCTATTCTTTCTCTAGATGTAAATGAGCCTGTGCAGTTTGTCTTGACAAAGCTATTGCATTCGAAGCAGCTACATGAAGTGCTACCTGGGGCTGCAAGTAGTAGCCTGCACTTTCATTTCCCATCCTGTAAATCAGTTTTGTGAGCTGAAGAGAAACTTAAGGTAGAGAAAAAATTTTGTCAGCAGAGTAGTTCTTCAAAATCTTCATCTTCTTTTTAAGAGCACTGTTGATTTTTTCCAACTTCCAGAATGTATTAAATGTGAAATAGGAAATTCTGATTTACATTCACCTGTATTGTGTTTTATATTTGGATAAAGTACATACAGCTGGACTATGTATGAGTAAAGACACAGAGTATGAAAACTTACATAGCTATGGATTATGTTCTTAATTAGGACCAGAGCTAAAAACTGTATTTTATCTTTGCTGTGATGGAAGCATCATTTGATAGGATTTCATTATATACCAGCTCCCTCAACTCCAGTTTATGGAGAGCAGTCAGGTGGGGCTTGCTGGGGGGAGATGTTAATGCAGGAGAACCCAGGCTTTGCCCACTTACCTGGAGTCAGAGGACACTGTTTATCTTGAGCCAAAGCAAGTAGATCCCAGTGCTTCATTGCATTCAAACACCTTCAAAGACACGGTGACTCTATGTCCCAGCCTGATTCTCCAGAAACCTTCTGTGTGAAGCTCTGTGAGCTGTGTTGGGTCTCAGACTGCACTTAGGTCTCCTCTCAACCAGCACATTCACTTTGCAAATTGATTTTTAATTGTGAGTCAGCTCTTACTTAATACTTCTTGTAGCCATCATATTCATATCCTGATGGCAGACAAGAAATTTCATATTCTCTTTAGAGTGGAAGTAAGTATGGGGCTTTTGTGATTAAACAAACTTCTAAATTTAAAATTTATGCCAGAAGAGTACCTTTTTGCTCGTAATGTAGTACCATTTTTTTTTTGTTGGGGCTAGGGGAGACATGCCAAAACCCTGCCTGTTTCAAGAAATCAGTGTTTTCAATTGCTAATGGCTTTACATAAAACTGAAATCATTTAAGTGTAAAGGATAGAGACTAATGGGGAAAAAAATGTGGTTTCATTCACATTGGCTTCATCTCATTCATTGTTCTCTAAAGAAGCATTGCCTGCTTGCTTGCCTCTTGTTTCAGCTGTAAATTATTCTTAGCACCAACAACTTGATTCTCTCTTCTTTTTTTTTTTTTTCCTCTCTCCAGCATTGCCATGGCAACTAAAGAAAATATGACTTCGCAGAGAGGGATGTTGAAGTCAATACAAAGCAAGATGAATACCTTGGCTAGTATCCTTTCCTCAAAATTTGTGCTGCTGGTGCAGAAGAAGAGGTATAGTATAATTTTTCACTCTGTCATCTGGGGATCAAAATGCTTGGCAATGTCAAAGGCTGTATGACCTGGACTGGTGTTGTCAGTAGTGACAAAAGGCCAGGTTTTTTATCAGTCTCACTTGATACTCTCACTGAAACATCTTAATGATGAATGTGGTAAATTAGTTGGTTTTTCTCAAATTTGAATACTACATAGAAATCCATGTATTTAATTTTCAGGCAGAGTGCAAAGGGTGCAAAGACATTTTATGGCCTTCCCTGCTGCGTGTTTTTGTAAAAGTATAATTTCATTTTACATCTTGCTTTTTGCTTTCAAGACTGTCAAGAGCTGAAGCTTGGCATATTTAGCTGCTTGTTATGGTTTACAGCTCGGAGTATTCATGACCTGAGTATCCTCCTGTCTGTCACGTGCTTGTTAAGATTTTGGCTCGTTGGTTTCTCTTTGTATCTTGTGCTTGTGGCTGAAGAATGTCTTGGATTGTCAAGTCATGCATGCTTTGTTGTTTTTCCCACTTATTCCTTCCTTTCTGTCATAAGGGCCCAAAGAACAGCATTAGCTTCATTTGATTAGACGAATTACATCCTGAAGAGATGTATCTGGGTAACTCATAAATTTCATTACAGTTCTTATAAACTGGTAAGAACAAAAAAAAAATCCATCAGCTCTGGCCTTAAAGATTCTTGGTTCCAGAGACATGAAGCTCTGATATGTTTTGTCTTGTAGGCAGTTATATTTTGTGCATTAAAAGAGACATTTACATCTTTACCATTCTTCAGTAGGAGGAGTTCTTCCTTATGTGCAGTGTGTAGTTGTGTATGTATGACGTTATCAGCCAAATGCCTTTGGTTGTTCCTTCACCAGTAACAGAATTCCAATAAATAAATTCCACAGGTGTTTTATGTAACTGCCCCATTTATTATTTTTTTTTTCATTGTCATTTAAACACAGTTATTAAAAGTGACTAAGCCTCGTGTGATGTAGATGAAAGTGTATCAAACATTGGTTATTTAGGTGATTGGGTGATGAATTCTGTGTGTGTGAACTCTAAGCTGTTCTCTATGCTCTGATTGTCTGTTCTTACTGAAACAACAGCTGTAACCCCGCTGACTGTCCATCAGGTGTTTTTTACCCCCTCTGCTTCCTCCAGCCTGGGAGTAGTTCTGCATTTCTTGCAGTATAGGGATTTCCACAGGTAGAATTTGGGGGTTGTTAGTGAAGGTGCTGTTTGTTGCTATGACCTTGACTCAGACGCCTTCAAGATCGGTTTCCAGCAGTGAACAGCCTGATCCAAAGGATCAACCTTCGGAAACGACGAGATTCCCTCATCTTGGGTGGCATTATTGGCATCTGTACCATCTTACTGCTGTTATATGCTTTTCATTGATGGATGTTCCCCCCACCCCACCCCAGACTCTGCTAAACTCATCACCACCAATCCCTCTCCCCCCCCCAGTCAAGGAAAAACTGAGTGGGGGAAGCACCAGACTTCACACAGCCCATTCGTCACGGCTGGGAGCGTCAGCACGATGTCTTAGAGCTTATGATGGTAGACTGCCACACTGGTTTGGGGTTGAAGCTGCAGTGTTTCTCCTTCCCTGCCATACATCTTCCTTTGGTTCAATTTTGTGGGATTTGTTTGTCTTTTAATTCCCTTTCTCACTGCAAGGTAAGTCAGTATGGGATGCTTACCAGAACCAGTAGAACAGTTTCTGTGCTCAGCGGTGCTGGGGAAGTCTGGTGTTGGCTGGTAAGTGGAAAAAGATTGGGAAAAAGCTTGCCTTGGGTGGAAACTCTGCAGGAAACCAGTTTCCCCTCTAGGCCAAGTACTGAACACTTTTGCCCTGTGAGAAGAACGTTGCAGCTTTAAGCCGTCGGGTTGCTTTACTACTAAATACATGTTCTGTAATTCTTTTTAACTCATGGTTGAGATACAAGTTATTTCTGCATCATTTGTTCTGTGAAAACTGTGCTTCACGCAAATTCCTCAAAGGAGGAAAAAAAAAAAGAAAAAAAAAAGGGTTGTTCAGTTCACTTTTTGCACAGAATATGAATAAAATACCCTCTGAGGAACGTTTATAAGGTTTCTTATGGCTTTAAAGGGACTAACAAGTGCCCCTTGGTGGCAGGGGAGTGCAGAGTCCTAGCAGCTGTTTACTATAGTGTTCAGTCATCTGAAAAGTGACCAAACCTGAGTTCACCTAAAAGTAGTTTTTGGGTGTAAATACTTGGATTTTGGCTGGCATCATAAAGGTCTTTATCAAGACACGATAAGCAGTTTGAAAAGTCTATATTGTAATTTAGATAAAGTTATTCTAATAGCATTAATATTTTTACACTGTAAGTAGGATATAATCTAAACTGTCAATTGGAAAGGAAAATGATGATGGTTATACCTGAGGCAGATGTATCTGTGTGCAAAGATTTGGACCTAGCTCCTGATAGTAAAGAGTTGAATGTACAAAGAGTGAAACGACACAAGTATTATTTACCATTATTGGGGGAGAAACTTGTTTTTGCCCAGACATGCAACAGGAATCCTGTTGTGTTTGTGTCTCTAAACAAAGCTGACCTCAGGAGTGGCTCTGATAGTGCAGATTGACAAATTATGGATTTTTCTGCTCTTTCAACAGTTCTTTTCCATCTGTCGGATCATAACCCAATACATTCAAACTGAGGCACTGAAATACCTTTTTAAGAACTGGATTAACTCTTTTCACAATCAATTCACAGTGCTTCTAACAGATTTCCTGTATGCTATTACCCACATATGTCAGGTGGTCTCCAGGTTTCTCCTCTGGAACAGAGTCTGGCGGGACGGACACGCTTTTTTTACTGGTTTTTTTATAGTGTCTGTGAAGTACCTGTCAGAGGGAGTAGAGACTTGTGCCTGTGTAGTGTGCAAACCCACCCTGTTGCACCTAAAATGTTTGTATGGATTTGAAGGCTTATTTGCAGACAAATAACTTTGTGCTAAAAAGTCGACAAGAGACTTCTAATCAGTCATCTTCTCGTTGGGCTTCGAAAGCATTTGGAGTTAATGTGTGTCAGACTGTGGGGCTTGTATTTTAAATAAAAGGTGATTATTTGGTTGATTTGGGACTGTTCCTGGTTTGGAATGAAATGTTTATTAAAGGGGTTTATGAAAAACCTTGATGGATAAAGGAGGTTTATTAATGAATCTGTGTGTTGGGAGATCAAACCTCTTCTCGATGCTTTTTCTCTGATTCCAGCACCCCCTGAGGGCTGCTGATCAGCAGTCCTGCTTCTGTTTAGGATTTGTAGGATTTGGTTGCTATATAGCTGGCAATATGAGATCTGCAGTAAATAAATTCACTTATTTAATCTTATAACCAGTCTTTTTACTGGACTTAATTGATTCTTTGGTGCATATATTTAATCTTATTGTGTGAAAAAGCTGCTATGGAAAATATGTAGATTATAATAAATCTGTAAACATAATTGAATTTTCATGTTATGAAAATGTTATGGAGGAACTGATATATTTTAGTATAAAATACCAGCAACATGCTGAATTATCTCTGACAAAGCTTTACTGGAAATGGTTTCAGTGTTGGCAACCCCTCCGTGGCTTTTATTTCTGTTGGGTTTGAGGCAGTGTTTTGTGTTGAAAAACACATTTAATTAACCTCCTAGCTTCCCCTTTATCATCTTGTAGTCATCTGTAGACTACATAATCTGTAGCCTTCAGATGTAGTCACCATCTTCTGAAGTGGTTTGCAGAGAGCTCGGGGGGAAAGACTTGCTAATTCTCCCAAACGTCTCTAATAGCAGGGGCCTGGATTTAGGGCAGTGGGCTGTGAATGAGAACAGCAGATTGCAGGATTTAATAGCAGCCCCCCAGAATAGAGGGTTCTATGTCTCTTGTTGCTAAATACGCTCTCGAAGCTTTTCATTGTGTGCTTCCTCTTGCTCCAAGGGAAAGAAATAATGTGGTTACAAGAGGTTCTTGTTTCTGCAATTCCTGGCAAACTTGCCGTTTCGCAACTCAACCAGATAGAATTGTGCTCAGAAAGTTATTGTTAAGCCATACAAATGAAGCAAGGAAATCCATAATATTTCTATGGGGCACGTTTCTCTCTCACATTTTTTTTTAATTGCTGCTTTATTCTTGCCAGTACACAAGCACCTACTCTAAAACCTGCCCAGCAACCCCGTAACGGTTGGCGTTATGGCCTGAGGGATTGAGTTCTTGGTAACCCTCGATGCCAGGCTCTACACAGACGTGAGTGGTTTTATCCTTGCTTTCTGAGTGCTTTTTTTAACGTGTTTATTCAATGTTCAAGTGCTGGATGCTGGAACAGAGGAATGGCATTCAGACAACACCCAGTACCGAGTGTTGGTGTGGCCGTAGCTGATCCCCAGCCCTGCACAGGAACGTGCCGAGCAAGGCTTTGCTGTCTTCTCTGTCTCTGGGACCAGGCAGTCTGGGGCTTGTGGTGACAGGAGAGTTTGTCCTTCCTGGGAAGGCACAACACTTTTTTTTTCCAGTTGCTTTGTTTTTTGGTTTGTTTTTGTTTTTTATTAACCACCGTTGGTTTCAGGAGCTTTTGGATATTGGAGTGTGATATAAATTCCTGCCGAATTGATTGCACGGAGTAATCAGCTGGAATATCTCATTTGTAGTTTTAGAAGTCTTTTCTTTTGGATGGTCTAAAGGCTACTGTGAGAACAGAGAGTCAATTCCTCACTGGATGTTGAAAATGAAAGAGCAAAAGTAGATTTTTAGGTAATGTAAAAGTTTCCCGTCAATTTGGTGAGTTTGTTCTTCGAAGCTGTGTTCCTCAAGCTCCCCCAAAACTGCTCTGCAGGGAGCAGTCTGCTCCACCCCTTCTGAACATGTAACTCATTTAGAAAGGACTGGTTTAACTCTCTAAACCTGGCAGCTTGTTTCCCAAGATCACTTGATGCATAACCTTCTATTTTTTGCTGGTTTTTTTTTTCCCCCATGAAGTTTTCATTTGAAACGGGAAGAAGAGGTAACAGCTATAGCCCTTCTGAAGGAGGAAAGCATTCCAAAACTCCTTATATACCAGTGTTGGGTTATGAAATCCTTCAGAGAGTGGTCCCACTGAGCAGTGTGCAGTACAGGAGACTGCAGTGGAAGATGCACTGGGACAAAACTGAGCCCTGTTCTAGGTGACACCCGCAGGTCCTCTTGGTGCCCCGTAGCCTGTGTCCTTGTCAACTGGGTACTGAAACCCGTGGTGAAGCTTTCAGTTCTGAATACACAAGTGGCTGTTGGTCTGTCTACTACTGAGTGAGGAAAGCAGTTTAAATAGACACTCGAGGCAAAAAACAAAACCCTTTCTCACAAAATATCCCAGTCCAGACCCTTGTCAATGAGTTTCTGATTGCACTTTCTGATTTTTTGCTTTTCATATAGCTTCTTGAAACTTATTTTATTGTAACTGTAATTATTTTTGTTCTCACTTACTGTGCATTCTCTGTATGTATTAAAAAAAAAAAAAGCTTTGATATGTAATTTAATAATAAATTAGAATTCTAAGCAGGGTGGTTGTTTCTTTCCCCGTTAACAATCTTTCCCCACCTAACCTTTGGGGAAGGTGCAGAGAAAATTGATCTCTCCAGGTTGGGATTGTCACTGAACATACAGATCAGTCTGTTCTCCATTTTTGTACCAAATACCAGATGTGATGGAGCATTTCCTGACCCCAAATGCTTTGTTTGGAGGAATGTGTTCCTCCTGCCTGCGTGTGCAGACCTGGGCTGCCCCTTCTCCCCTTCTGTTTCAGGCATCCACATTGGAAGGGTCTGAATATAGCTCTGACCTATCTCTTGCTGCTCTTTGACAGATGGAACGAGGATGGTTTTCTTTACAGATAAACTTTAAAAAGTTTTTTATATATCCACAATAAAAAGCATTTAATTCCCAAATGCACACCAAAACTGATGTTCGTTTGAAGAACCTTCTCAGCATAAGGAGCCTTCCCTCCTTATTAATGCCCTTCTCAGTACCTGGGTACCTTTTCTTTTGTTTTTTCCCCTTCAGTAATGGCTACACAAACACCAAAAATACCTGGGAAGTGGTACCAGCAATTGTAAAAATTCCACCCTGCCGTTTCCTGGCCCTGCTGCAGTCTGGAACCCCCCTGTCTGTCGTCAGGCATTCAAACCAGGCAGCATCATGCCTGAAGGAGCTGTGTGTACCTGGTGGTTGTGCAGTTGGTGCTAAATCTTTCAGTAGCACTCATATTTATTTGCTCAAACAGGGAAATCTGCCTGGCAGTGTGATAGCTGTCTATTTGCATAAGGCTCGGAGGGGAGAGGGGCTGTTCTCTTCACTTCAGAGCTGTCGTGCTGTGCCTGTGGAGCTGCTTTATAGTAGAGATGGATTTCTGTATCCTTAATGTGCCTGCTAAATATTCAGGAATGACCATATGGCTTCTCAGGGGAAGGCTTTGACTCTGTGTTTCAAGTTAGAGAAGAAACTTCAAAAAACGGTTTCAAAACCGGAAAGCCGATTCTGGTTTCAGGTGGTGGGAAGCGCAGTTAGCGTTTCCAGTTGTGGCAGTGGCAATAAGTGGTGCATAAAATTCCATCTTCTTCTGGATTAGAAATTAAATTATTAATGGGGCTGAATCCTTTTTTCCAACTCCCCGTACAGTCAATAATTCATAGTGGCACAGGCATAAGAGATACATATATATATTTTTAACCATCCGCCTCCCAGAATGCTGCTGTTCATACTGGGAACTGCTGTCCTGCCCGGCGAGCTGGGGGGCACGGTGGGGGTTCATGCATTATGGATGAGCCCTGCTCTGCTCCTTTGGTCCCTGTGCAATCCCACCAGCAGATTTCCTGCAGAAAGGGAGCCCTGCTCTCCGTTAGAAATTCGTAGGGAGAGACAGGAGCGTCTTTGTTTTATGCGTTTTGCTGAACGTGGGAGATGTACTGCTGCGTGGACATGGTTTGGTTGGTTTGTGGGGTTTACTTAATGTTTTAACCTCAATGTTTACGGTAGGAATTCACATTTTCTGAATGCCAGCCCTTTATCCAAAGCAGGGGCTTGGGGTCTGAAAGCTGTGCTGCCGGTGCCTGTGCCTTAGCGTCTGCGCTGTGCTCATTAAACACTCGGAGCCTGCTGTTCCCTTCATCTTCCCCCTTCTTTGCAAGCTGTTAGAGACCGTTAGAGGCGTTTGTGCTGCTGCTCAGCCCTCCTTGCTCTTTGTTCTTAATGGGACCCTGAGGCTTTGATAACCCACTTTTGGTAGTGTAGGTAGGAAAGCAGGAGAAGCCTGGCCACAGTCAAAGTCCCTCTGCCTTTGAAACAGCATCTGCCGTGTTCTCATTGCGGAGGATTTTCTGGTTGTCTTGACTTTCATGCCCTGTGAGTCCTCTGTTGGTCAGTGGTGTGGGTTTTGAGAGGTCTTCTGTCCATTTAGGACTCGTATCTTATCTTACCTTTGTCTGCTCATTCCTTTGCCTGTTAGGTTCTTCTCCTTTGCTTCCTGGCTGTTTGGCTTCAACTAGACATTTCAAACATGGGCATTTATATTTGGTCTCATAATTTAAATTTAGTTAAAGAAAAATATCTGTCTGTACTTTGAAATCCAGAAAGGCTGTCCCAGGGTGACTTGAAGCTTACTCATCAGAGCCACACCTAGAGCTCCAGCTTGAGAATTCACTGATAAGGGGTGCACAGTGTGCTCTTCCACAAGTGCTGTAAACAGGTAGGCTCCAGTCTCTTCAGATGCCTTGTTTTCTTTTCTTATCTGTCTTGCCCATACCCATCCATCCGATGTGAGGCTCTTGGAACTGGGGAAAATACTCTTCATCTTTTTGTCTTCTAAAGGTGAGCTGAAAGAACTAGAAGCTCCTCGCTGCAGGGTCACAAAGTCCTGCTGAGCTTCTAGCTGTAGAGTGGAAACTTTCTTAAGACATTTGCTGGTGCATGTGTCATCTGCTACAGATCCCTCTGACTTCAGACCGGTGCTGAGCTGGCTGCTTTCCGGGTGAAATGCTGCTGAACTGTCAGATTTTTAAGGGAACTTCTTTTTCTTAAGACTCTGCAGGACGCTCGGGAATGTGTCAGGTGTAAGAAAGGAGTGGTGAGTAACCGTGGAGGTGCTGGATGGGGTGGCCCTGGCAGGTCTGGCTGTTAACACACAAACCATCAGCTATTACCTGAAAAAGAGAACTGGAGCGTGCAAGGGCCCTATCACCACTGGAGTACCCGTGTCACAGTGCAGAATAAGCAGGACATCCTTTGTCCCCCACCTTCCAGCATCAGGGGAGGCTGAGCAGACGCTTGGACTTGGTCACCTTTGTCTCCCTGATGCCAGAGAAAACCCCCTGGTGGGGAGGCCCCGTGCAGAAGGGGGGTTACGTGGATGTTTCCCTGCTGTGCTATAAATGGAGTTCCCTCTAGGTCAGGCATGTATCACCAGTGCTAAATTTACTTTAAAATATTACTGAGGTGGGGAGGTTTGTGAGTCAGGTCTATAAAAGCAGGCACTGCTTATGTAAAGAAATGTGGCTTAGAGAGAGGCAGAGCAGGCGGGAGGGGGCTCAGCCTGCGGCAGAGACAGTCCCTGGCACGTCTGCCCTCGCGGAAGGAACAGAGCTTTCATATTCAGGAGGCAGCTTGGCCCTTCCCGATGTGTCTGTGCCCAACAGTGGGATCTGTGGGCCAGCTCTTCCCACATTTCCATACATTTCAGGAAATGTAAATAATCTCTGAGCCTATACTCGTCTCTGATTACGATTTTATTTAAAAAAAAAACCCACAACACAAAACACTGAAACAACCAACCACAAAACCGAACCAAAAAGCCAACAGATATTTGGGGGACGACCAGTTCTTGTGATGCTTCAGGGATGCTTCAGCTCCAGTTGTGCTCTGGTGCCTCTGGGAGAGGCAAAGAAGGAGGGGTGTGAGGGATGCTGCCACGGGGATGTCAGCACTCAGGTCTTCTCATTCATCCAGGTACCACGCGTATGTCTTCGGCCCTGGGAAGCCTGAAGCTGCTGGCTGTGTCTCTGCAGGCAGAGCATGTGCTTGGCCATGTCACAGAGTCACGGAATTTCAGAGTTGGAAGGGATCACCCAGCCCAACTCCCCTGCTAAAGCAGGAGTGCCCAGAGCACATCGCTCAGAGCTGCATCCAGGCAGGCCCTGAAAACCTCTAGGGAAGGGGATTCCACGACCTCCCTGGGCAGCCTGTTCCTGTGCTCTGTCACCCTCACCAGAAAGAAGTTCTCCTTGTATCTGAGTGGAAGCTCCTAGGTTCCAGCTTGTGCCCGTTGCCTCCCATCCTGTCGCTGAAAACCACTGAAAAGAGGCCGGTCCATCCTCCTTCAATCCACCCTTTAGGTACTTGTAAACATAGATAAGGTCTCCCCTCAGCCTTCTCTTCTCCAGGCTAAACAGTCCCAGCTCTTTGAGCCTTTCCTTGGTGTTCCAGTCCCTTGATCATCCTTGTTGCCCTGCTCTCGACTCTCTCCAGCAGTTCCCAGTCAGACAGGTAGATGTTGGTCCTTCAGTACCACCAGCAGCCTCCACGTGTCTGACCACGGCCACAGCCATAGCCATGTCCCAGGGGAAGGAACGTCTCCTGAGCTGAGCTTCCTCAGAAAGAGGTTTCCTTAACTCAGCAGTCCAGTGTGGTGCCACCAGTGCCCTTCAGAGGGGATTGCTGGCCTGGTTGTCCTCTGGGAGAGGCTGAGACAAACCCCAGCCTGGGCAGGGAGGGAAGAGCCTATTTCACAGCTGTTAACTCAATTTTTTAGGATACTTCAGCTTAAACCTGCTGCGTGTCTGGCAATCGAAAATCAAGATAAAAATAGAGCATCGCTTTAGAGCTTCAAAGATCCCAGGTTTTGTCAACATCCCTTTAATTTTAATTAGGGTCTGGTGTGTACCTGGGCCAGCTGTTTCAGGCTGGTAATGAATTGCAGTGCTGCGGGTGAGGTGCTGTTCTCTTCTTCTGCCCAGCTGGAATTGACAAAGTGATCTGTTTGCATCGATCCTCGCTGGGAAGGAGTATGAAATAGGGGGTTTATGAAAATTGGACCTGAGATCAAATAATTGGAAGAAAATGCTTTAGGATCTGCAGCCTATAATTAAACATTTCCAAGAGGCAGCGAGGTACAGCGAGCTCAGCAAAAGGAGGCATTTCGCTGGGAAGGCTTCCCGTCTTTGCTTTGTTTCACGCTGTGTGCTATTAAAGCAAACAACTTTGCAAGCTCCAGAAGCGTTCAGCAGCTCTTGAGCAAGAATAGCATCTAACATTACAGCTAAGCTGGAAACAATGAGGACCATCAGTCGTCTTGCTGCTTTTTTTTTTTCCTGTGTGCGCATAAACTAGGTAGCTTAGCTCATGGAGAAATTCCCCTTACTCTATTTTAGGTATTCTAGAAATTGCAGGGTGGGAGCTTGTATCTTCTGAGGGATCCAGCAGTAACCACCATAAAGGAAAGGTCCTCATTTAGAGCAGCGCCCCGATACGCTGGTGCAGTTCACACCTCCCTGGGCAAGCCTGGCTGCTCCCCTCTTCTCAATTCTATCCATCCTGCCTACCCATACTTCTGCAGGGTTCACCAAAAATGTCTTGTCTGATTAAAAAAATGAGTTTGAGATGTGATAGAAACATCTACCTTGTGCCACGTAGGACTGGCCAGACTCCTGATGAACTGTCTTGCCGGCTCTGACTGCGGTGACAGCTCTGAACTGGAGGCAGCGTGCAGAGTCGTGCTGCCAAAAAGTCTTCATCTGTGGAGGGGAAGGCTGGTTCTGGGCAGCAAAATGGGAAGAGGGAGTCTTTCTGCACCAGCAAAAACTCAAATTCAGTTTTTCTCTGCCGTTTTAGCGGAACCTACCAGGAGTGTGTTTGGTGAACTTCAAATTTTGAAGGCCATTTCCACCATACACCCTAATTTAGGCTTGCTTTTGGTTTGTTTTGTTTTTTTAAATCTCTGCTGTTCTGGGAGAAGGGAAAAGTTTGGGGTGCCATCTATTTGTTCTGTTGGCCCAGGGCTGGGTTCTGAGCCCCTTGTGCCTGTGCAGAGCGGAGCGAGCAGTCCCAGAGCCAGGCCTGTTCCCGCGCTGCTCGTCACGAGGTCCCGCTGCCGCAGTTCCCCAGCCCTGAGCTCTCCCCCTGTGACTGCGCGACGCTGCGGCAGCCCAGGCCTCTGCCACCTCACAAGGGACCTGCCAAGAGGCCTGGCTTTTCCAGGATGCCCAAGGAAACCCTTAGCTGCTCACTCTTCACCAGCAGCTGGTGTTAGGAACGAGAGAGAAAATGGAAACGTTTTCCCTGTGCTTTAAATTCGGAGCTCAGGTCTGGAGCAAAGTGGTGGAAACCATTTGAGGAACCGGTGACCCAACTTTTTGTCCTTTGCTTGAATTCCAAAGCTCATGCGAATTCATTAGCGAAGAGCAACGTTAAGAGGTGAATGGAGTCTATAGTGTTTAGTAGAAAACATATGCAACATGGAAATTGGATGTAAACCTCTCGCTCTTCCTTTGCGTATCTATTATACATGAGCCCATCAGAGCAGCATATTAATAAAACAGGAGGCTAAAGCACTTGGCACTCCCACCTCTTTAGCAAAACATCAGAGGAGAGGCTGTCAGCTTCCATCTTTGAAGTCTGGAGCTTGCGTCTGCCCGCCCGCTTGGGTGACACGGTCAGGATGCTCCGAGGGGAATCTCGCCACTGATGGGAAATCTCTCCATGGTGTGTGTGGGTTTTTATGTGAGTAGAATCCTCCACCTCCTCCTCCTCCATTGTTCTTTCCTGCCCAGCCTTCCTGCCTGCTGAGTTCTTTAAGCAATTCACAAGGATTGTATGTGTATATCTTTAGGCCAAAGTGGCTTAAAGCGACCTCAAACGTCATGATCTGAGATGCAAATTGGATCTGTTCCTCCAGAGGTCTCCCCACTGGGACCACTCTGTCCCAGTTATTTATTATGCATGTGTACCACCAACCACAACCACAAGTCCCTTTGCTTTGGTGAACAGTGGGAAGTAATTTACACTGAACCTTCTGAGCGTCCATGGGCTGTTTTCTCCATTAGGAGAAACAAAGGTGGCTTTTTTGACCTCCCCTGTCATCCAACTCACGTTTCCAAGGGCCCTTGTGCAGGCAGTGATGCCTCTTGTACATAGGGGTGAGCGGAGGCAGCAAGGGGATGGTGCTGCTGGGTAGCACAGGTTTCACGTGATGGCTTAGCTTGGTGCAAAATGAGGATAGCCAGAGTGTGGTGTAAACTGGGACCTGCATCGCTGCAAGGGCTGGGTGTAAGCTGGGACCATCCATGGCTGGTGGCTCTTAAAGCCAGAGAACAGCCTGAGCAGCTGATGCCCTGGGATGGGAAACCAAACACGAAGAACACTGATTTAGCTGGTGTTAGCAGCGGGGGTGGTTAGGAGTAAGAACCAGCAGATCTCCTTAGATTTGCACTTTTCAAAGCAGTGGGGAATGGACACACTGAAGAACTACAGTTAATTTGTTATGAACGTATTAGCAAGCTGCTGAGGCAGGCTGGGAGGGGCAGATCGCCTAGGAGAAGGGCTGTGGGATAGAGGGGAAGACTGAGCTTGCTGCTGGTGTGTTCAGGGCTGCAGAGCCCCTCTGCCTCACTGGGAGTTGGGCAGTGATGTCCTTCCTGGTACTGTGCTGCCTGGAACCTCGGGGGCAGATCCAATACTGAGAGAAGCTCTGGTTTACAGAGGCTGGGCTTTGAGGTGTGGGCAGCAGCAGATCTACAAGCACGATTTACTGTTCCTTTTATTGCTTTCTGGGATGCACAGAAGGAAAACAGATCTGGTTTTCATGAGTTCATGAACATTCAATCTGCATCCTCTCTGGCCTTGGGGACCTGGGGGAGGGGGTTCTATTTATTTTTTTCTCTCCTGACAAAAGCCCTACAGAGGTATCATAATACTGCCTATGAAAATGAGGGGCAGACCAAAGCTTTACTGTGTCACACCAGAGACTAAGGGACTTGGGTTTGGACCACAGAGGTGGTCTTGAACTGCCTGCTCATTCTACTGCCTAAATATGACCAGAGCGAGTCGAATTGCTGGATCTGTTTCATCACAACGTTTGCTGCTGAGTTATTGCCTGGTGGAGTCTGCAGGGTGAGCTGCCCATGGGAGAGTGGGGCCCTGGCCCAGTGGGGCTGGGGGCTCAGCGCCCCTTAATGCCACTGGCCCTTTCGATGGGGTGACCTGCCTCTGCCTGGGAGCCAATCTCCTCCAGGCAGGGCCATTAAGTATGTTTGCTGCTGAATCACGCTGCAGGCTGCCAACATTGCAGGGAATTTACATCTGTCCTTTATTTTCCATCGTAGACAGGGATGAAAGTGGAAGCGCTGTGTCTGGTACCTGCTCTGGAGCCGTAAAGCTTTGGGTTTGGTCCCTGCTGGTGGTGGTGGTGGTGGCAGCACCCGCCTCCTGTGTGCTTTGTGTGTGCTGGGAGAGGGGAAGGGGAGGACTGGTACTTCCAGTAAGTCCTACCCTGGAGCTTGGACAGCTTGAACATATTCCTACAGAGGAAAGAGCTGCGTAAGACAACTAATTCATCTCAGACTTGGCAAAGTCTTCTCTCCAAGCTGAGCTGGACTGGAAACCACGTTGCTGTTGATTCCCAGAGGATGCCTGGAGACGTGCAGCCAGAGGAGGGTGTTGGGATTGAGCTGAATTAAGTCACTGTGCAGCTAATCTTCAGTACGGTTCAGTGGCCTTGGTTGGTGTGCCGTTACATGGAAATAAACTGGTGGAGACCCAACACGTGCATTACACAAAGTCAACAGCCTTCCAGTGGGACTGGTTGGAAAAACTCCTCCTGGGAAAAGACTAATGCCAATGTTTTCAGTAGTGGCTGAGTTTTTAAGCCTTGGCTTTAGAAACTTTAAAAGGAAACTTCCTAGGAGCTGCTTGCTTTTAGGCATTTTTGAGTGGAGAGCAAATATTGCTGTGAATTCTTGAAATCTATGGTTTTGATCAATAAACTTGCTTTTCCAGCAGATTTGGAGCTTGTTCTCTCGTACTCAGTTGCACACCCTGCTATTGACCTGCAGGACGAGCGATAAGGAGCAGTTCCCAGTGGCGGCTCCCCATCCCCATCCCATCCTTGTGCTCCTGCCTCCCTGGGCAGAGATGCCCTGTGGCGTGACTGGCTGGAGACCTCCCACAATAGCTCTGCTTCCCGTGGAGCTCAGCGCTGCTTCTCTCTGCAGCACAAGGCTGATCTATCTGGAGCTTTCTCTGCTCGGAATTGTGCTGTTTTCTTCTGCCTTTTGCTAATATGTCTCATTTGCAACCCACTGCTCCCAGAACACCAGCTGATCTTGCTTGCTCTTAGGGTGTGAAGTAATAGTTAAACAAGTAATCTGGATTATTGGGGTTTTTTTTCCTCATTTAGACAGAAGAAACCAGTTCAGCTTTGACCATGCATGTTACATTTTAATTATTGTTTGTTTTCTGTTTGTTTTTTTTTTTTTCTCATGCCAAGAAATACAAAGAAAGTATATAAGATATACCGTATCGTCCTGCAGAAAAAGAAACATCTATCAGCAAAGAGAAGCGCCCAGCTGTGGTTCCTGACGGGGTCATGCTTGTGTGTGAAACACAGCTCTTCCAGTTCAGCTTCAAAACGGGAGGAGCCGGTGCGTGGACGGTGGTGACGGCAGCAGCGGGAATGGGTGGGATGGGGTGGGGTGGGGGGGATAGACCCTGCCCTTCTGCACCAAGGATGGAGCCCTGGGCACCATCTCACAGGGGGACCTGCTCTGAAGCGGTGTCAGGGTTGCCTTGGTGAATCCTGCACATGGTCCCTTTCTGATGTTTCTTATCTTGGATGGGTATTTTTAGGTTTGAATTCCGCTACCTACTGGTGTCAGCAAATGCTTTACAAATATTCCTGTTTTGAAAAGGCTGCTTTTTCCCCCCACCCCCCCTACCCCCTTGGCTTGTGCCCAAACATGGGAGTCTTCAGTCCAAACCTAACCATCTTTGCCAAAACTAAGGCATGTAGGCTGAAAGAAAATCGACCTTAAATCTGAAATTATTTCAGCCTGACTGTGCAGCCCTGGCTGTGGTTCTGTGATAAATAACAAAGCGACAGGGCAAGGCTGGGGGTATCAGGGGAAAAAGAAATAAAGAGTCATGGGACCAGCCCAGTGGCTGCATTTCTGCAGCCTCTCCCTTGATTCAGACCTAAAGGAAACAGAGGTTTCATTTTATCTAAAAAGGCAGGATCCGCTCCTCTTGTCTACATGGAGAAGGTTGTATTTGGAAGGTCGAAGACCACAGTGGTACCTGCTGGAGTCCTTACCCAGCCCGGGCCAGGGCCTGGGAGGAGCAGGTTCCCTACCCCTTGGGTATCCCCTCTCAGTGAAGACCAGCAATGGCATCTCACTGCCAACCAGACCTGTCCCGGGTTACAGGGAAGGCAGAGGGTGGGAGGGGAAGCCTGGGAGACTTGTGCATTGCACCAGGGGTAGAACTGCTGAGGGGAAAGCACGTTAAACTCGCAAAGGTGGGGAGAGGGGGGTAAACTGGAAGGGAGTGAAATACCCACCAGAAAAAGAAAGCTCATGGTTAGTACAGCAAACTTTGAAATCAAATCTTTTGTTGCTTTCTTTCCTCCCCATTGTGCTCAAATCCCTGTGGTCACCTCTGCAGGCACCAGCCACCACGTTGCTGTGACCAACTGACACGAGCCAGAGCTTTTCTGGCTGTCGGTTGTCACATCCTACGAGAAGCTGGTGTGAAACCAAGCTCACTCCTCTGCTCAGCAGCACCAAATTGCTCCTTCAGCTTCAGCCTTCAATCTAGCATTTCTGTACCCAGGAAGGGCTCTTCTGTGCCACCCCACAGAGCCCAACTGTCCCCCTAAGCCCTGGGGAGAAGAGCCCAGGGACACCAATGCCAGAGAGGTGCCGTCAGCCCCATGCTCTGCTCAGAGACTCTTCCTGAGCAGCGCAAACCGTGTATTTATATCCCACCAGGACCTCACACTTGTCGATCCTAACTCCTACTTCAACTTACATTTAGAGACGTTTCCCACCTTCTCCATCTCTTCAGCAAGCTATCCTCCTACCAGCTCAGCTCCGCTGTCAGGTAAGGCTGGGCTGCCACCGCATCTCCTGGATCTCTTGCCTCTCCCCTGTTGCCTGCCTCACAAGGGGGTAAAAGTTGGCCTAATCCTGAGGATTCTGCGACTGTTGTAGTTGCAAACGCAGAAGACTTCATTCTGATGTGCTTAGAGGAGGCTGTGATGTGAGTAATAGGGCTTGTTTGTGGAGATGGAGAAGGGAGAGTCTTTTCGTGACATGCTTTTTGGGATCACCCTCCTGTGTGCTAAAACCTGAGTTAAGGAGCGGAAGGGTTGTGTGAAACCAGCAAATAGCCACGAGGGATGCTGTTGTTCCCTGGATGCAGACCAAGGGAGGAGCCCTGCCTTCTGGTGGCCTCAGGATGAAGTTCTGCCATGACTTAGCTCCTCGTAACACACTTGCAGGTGAGGTGTGTGTCAAGAGTTGGGGACTCAATGGCTTCTTCCTTCACAAATACAAGCTAATGCACCCGAGGGAGCCACACAGGCAGCTGAGCTGGGGCAAAACCAGATGTGATGTGGAGAGGAAGGAAGGATCTAGTGATCCTTCAGTGAAACCTGTGCCAAACATGGGGAGAAATTGGGGGAGAGCAGGGAGAAGAGACTTTCCAGATGGCCCTGGGGAGTTGATTTCTCCAGCACTGGAGAGCCAGGTTACCAGGAGAGAAAATATTTTGTCAGGAGTAGCTGGAGAGGCTTCCCCTGGATTTAAGTGTGGGATAAAAACTAGAAAGCTGTATTCGAGAGTGCAGAGCTGTGTAATTGTATCTGATCAGTGAGAAGATTAAAAACGAAAGGAATTTAAGTGCTTTAGTTGTTGGGGGGTTTAATTATACTTAATAGTGAGTTGAGCAGCAGTTGTCTCAGCATCCTGATGCTAGGGGCTAAGACAGGAGGTGCAAACCACAGTTTGCAGTGCCCATGGGTTTTTGGGGGAAATCTTCTGCCTTCTCCTGCATTCAGGTGAATTTGGGTACCTCTGCCTGGGCAGAGCCACCTGAACTAGACTATTGCAGCTGCCAGACGAAGCCCCCTCGTTCCTCTGACTGTAGATATCCCACCCTGTTTTGCAGTGCAGCGTGTGTTTGCCTTTGGAAAAATCCGACTTAGAGGAAATCTGTGTTCATACATGGTTCTGTTGAGGAGGAGAAAGGAAAAAATGGGTTTCTTTTTGGAGCTGTACAGTGCACGTGGCTCTGAGCAACTTTGCCCTCCGTGCAATTAGAGCAGCGTAATGCCAACTCACCTTGGGGGGGGGGTGAGGGGGGTGGCAAGGCTTGGTCCTTTAAATGTGGTGAAGCACTTTAGATGAAAGGCTTTATACAATGATAAAAGAGCATTTAAATTCTTACTTAATAAGCGCTTGGTGCTCTCAAGTACCATAACTCATTGTGGCAGTTTTCCCTGAACGTCGGCTCTTCCTGCCCAAGGAGGAGCTTGCTCGGCTCTTCCCATCAGCTGGATTTCAGCAGCTCAGAAGAGCAAAGCACGGAAGATGCACAGACAGGCAGCACTGCCCTTACATAAACAGAAAAACACCACTGTGTCTTTCCCAGCAAGCAGCTTTCAGGTTCAAGCATTTAAAGAAGGGAACGTTTGGGGCAACTTGATGGGATTCTATCAACCAGAAGTTCAGGTTTGGAATCTCCAGGGAAGGGTGTCTGATGAGCTCAGGAAGAAGAGGTCTGGTGCCAAGGGGCATCTTGGCAGTGGCTGTGGGTGGGGGCTCAAACCCAGCAGTGCTCAGTGGGCCCAGTTTGCTGAAGCCCAGAAAAAATGAATTGCAAAAGAGAGGTTGCAAATTTGGTCCATTTCAGAAGCCAATAGTTTGTAATAAAGCGCTGGCAAAAGGGCAGTGGATGGGAATGGAGCCCAAGAAAGTGCTGTAGTGGTGTGCTATTGCTCTGAGACCCTGGAATCCCTTTTAATGTAGAGAGAAATGTTAGCAGCCTGTCTAGGTGATTTGGCTTTCTTACCCCCTGGACTCAAATAACACCTAGCAAAGACAAACACTTTAAAGAGGAGCAATCAACCAGGTGACAAGAGGATTTTCACAGCGATGCCTGTTAGTTGCTGCAGAGTAACTGTGGGGTGGATTTACACTGGACCCCTACCCTGTGCTAACCTCATGTGCTCACTCAGATGCTCCAAAGAAGAAATTAGTGCCAAGCAGCGAGTGACCTGCTCGAGATGTTTTTTATGGTGTCCAATAGATTCTCCATGTAGACAAGCCCTTGGAAGCATTGGATTTGGTCTAAGGTTTGGGTTTGGTGGTGGGTTTGGTGTTGTTTTTTTTCAGGAGATTGATGGTGGGGAGCAGAAGTGCCCTGAAACACCTTATTTCTCAGTGCAGTCCATGTTCATGGGTCCCAGGCTGTCAGCTGGAGAAGATAGGAAGGTTGGGGAATGCAGCTCTTGGCCAGGTACTCATGCCCGCAAAGTTCTGATAAAAGAGAGAGGCTCAGCTCACATGGAGCCAATGGATATGGCCAGAAGCCATCTACAGAGCCTGAATAAAATAACAGGCGATGAAACTTTGCATAGTCTGGGTGGCCGGATAGAGGGCCAACCCCAGTAACAACCCATGGCAAGGACAGCGATGGGGCTGGAGGGAGGGTGTCGGGGTGGGATCCTGCGGGAAACGGCCGTGGGGCTGTGTGTTGTGGAAGTCGTGGCGAGGAGCGGGATGTGTACAGGCAGACTGGGAGGAGCAAAGTCTGTTGTCTTGTTACATTAAATATAAAACATTAAAAAATAACACTACTTGGGGAACCGACCCCAGCCAGCTCTGGGGATGCTGGAGATGTTCAGAGATACAGAAGAGCATGGTGAGGGGTGCAGGGACAGGAGGAGGGATCTTAAACTCCTCCCCGCCTCTGAAAATCTCCTGGAAAGCCCTAAACTGAGGCCCAAAGGGGCTGGGGAGATGAGCCCTGCCAGTGGTGGGGGCTGGATCATGCTGAAGCTTTTTGTGTGATGGACATGACGTGACACGGCATGACATAAATGTGTAAGAGGGTAGAACAGGTTCTCCGTGCCTTGGTACTGCTGCTACAGATTAACCAGGTTCTTTTCTCAGCGCCACGAGTATTAACCTCACTTTGGGTGCACAGAGAGAGAAATGTGTGGTTTCACAGAGAAAGCATTATTTTTCCTTCCATTAAAAACCCCACCGTGGGATGCGGGTGAGGAGGAGCCTGGCGTTCTCATGCAGCAACATCCTGCTCTGCCAGCTCTGAGATCTGCCCTAAGTGATAAAAGAGCTCATAGGAACAGACATAGAGAACATTCCCAAAAGCATGCAAATGGTCATTGTCTCTTTTTTTGTTTGTTTGTTTGTTTTTTCATCAAAAATACAAAAGCACCCACCACATCCTCCAGCTTTTGCGGCTGCGTATTTTTCGGGGCAGAGCCATGGTCCTGCTGCAGCTCTGCTCTCCCTCCTCCGTGGAACAGCTCTCAGCTCCTGATGGCAGTTTGAGCTTTGTTTTTTTTTTTGTGTGTGGTTTTGGTTTGGTTGGGTTTTTTTTTGTAGAGACAGAGAATTTGACGATTTAAAAACCAACAACCCCCCAAAAATTCCGTGACTTGTGCCAAAATTCTCAGGAGGATTCTTCGAAATGTCCTGTTCTTGCCTTAAAATTTTCTTTTAAAATAAGCTTCGTTCTTGAAACTCTCTCCTCCTCTTGTACTTTAGTGGTCTCCCCACTCCGTGAGTTTTGCTGGAGGGGAATGAGGTAGTGGATTTCCCCTTTCTCCTCTCCGCTTGGCGTCCAATGTTCATTCCCATTCCTTCTTGTGACCTTTTTTTTTATCCCATCCACTTGTACAAAATCATTTCCAAGAGGCGGTGAAGTAGAAGCATGCGTTCCTTCAGACGGCGCTCCAGAGCAGGCTGTCTAGGGCTGCCCACCTACACTGTGACAATTTTTTGTTGCAAGGCTGAAAGTAAAAACCCCAAAAGGAAAGTTGTCTTCCTCTTCTTCGAGGTATTTGCATGCTGAAACCTCTTCTAGGAAACTGTAAAATAAAGAGAGGCTCAGGGCAGCTTCCAGGAGCCACCGGTGTTTCCCCTTACGCTCTGGGTTTGGGGTTGGTGTGTTCCTGAGGTTCCCATTTGCCCGTGCTGTGTGCTGGTTTGTCAGGTGAGTTTGTGTTTGGGAGGTTCCCACACACATTTTGGGGTTGTGTTTCTGGGCCGGTTGATTTGTGTCCTGAAACCCTTTGTTTTCACCACGCTACACTCTTCTAAACCCACCATAGCCTTTTCTGGGGCAAGATCTTTCACCAGGGGGACCTTGTATGGTCACTAAGGGACAGCACAGGGAGAGGACTTTCCATTCTAGTTATTGGAAAGCTTGTGTGTTGCTCCTGCAAAGAGCATGTTCTCCAAGGTGTTCTACATGTGTGTGTGAAGCTGGTGATGATCAAACCAGCCTGGATGGTACAGGTGCTAAGTGTCCCCACACTGCAGTTGGGGTGGGAATGGAGGACCACCTGCCCTAGGGTGGATGGTGGATGGTTGGCAGCTGTGTCCTATACACTGGGCTGGAGACAGGAGTCAGGGGAAGTTCCTGCTCTAGCTGGGCTGGGGAAAAGAGAAGGAGATGTTACCTCTGAAGCTGAGTGAAATGTAGAGCACGATGATGATGGTCCCCAGGACGATGGAGACGATGCTGAGCAGCCTGGCCATGCGGCCGAGTCGCCGGGCTCCATCCACGTCCCCTTGCTGCCCGCTGTTCCTCGACTGGGGGGAAACACAGAAAGAGGCTCTGAGAATGGCTGCAGCTCTGGGGTGACTCTCTGCCCACAGTCCCCAAAAGGGGAGCTGCTGTGTCAGCGGAGGGGCTGGACCTGCCACCCTGGGCTCCGGCAGGATGGCACATGAATCCCCTCCAAGAGCCCATGGCTTTGACAGCCGGTGGTCCTGCTGAACCCATGTGCCTGAGGCAGCCCACCTGGGATGCTGTTCTGCTTGCCATGGGTAGGAGCTGGACTGGCTCAAGTTTGGCTTTTATTGGAGTGACTAAGAAATAGTCCCAGCAGGGGACAGGAGGCACAGCACAACCCCAACTGGCAGCAGTCCCTCTCTGACTTTTTCATGGAAAACCCTGAAATTCTTGGCTTCAGTCCCCAGAGCAGCTCATTTCTACAGGACTGCATCCCCCAGGGGTACCGCTGCCTTTCTGCAGCTCCCATACAGGGAAGGCATCCTGCCTCCATTCTCTTCTGCAAATGTATTTATGGAGAAGTGATGTTTATTGCCAGTTTAACTGCCACTGACAAACAGGGAGATAAAAGCAGTGACATTTCCCAAGCAGTGTGTGGCCTCTTTGCTGGTCGCTGGAGCTGGGTGTGAGTGCAAGAGGAACGGGCTTTGATAAAACAGGAGTAATTCCTGGCTTTCATCTTGTGACGGGATGTGCTTTGGTGCCTCCACATTACCCTGAATTTCTGCTTCAATCTAGATGGGTTGTGTTCACCTCCTACAGCGAATTCCTGCTCTTGTGTGTGCTGTAGGGAGGGAAGGAATAGTCCATGTAGCTTCTCTGTGGTGCTTCTAGTTCCACTGTGATTTCCCCTGCTGCTCTACTCATTTCTTTGTGCAGCCCAGTGAGAGCTTTCCTCTGCCCTGTAACTAAAAGAAAGGGCTCGTTGGCTGTGGCAGTGGTGAGGAATGGGCCAGGGGAAGGCACTAGTAAGTGCCTGGGAATTATTGTGTGTGGACTTATTAAGGGATGAAGAGAGATGTCCAAGAGCTGGAGCTAGAACAGGACTTGCCTGTTGGTGGACACTGGTCTCTTAATGGGAGGCTCTTGGTGGGATGAATTACAACGGTACTTGTCTTTGGGAACAGGGTGGATGGAGAACACAACTTGGAGCTTTTCTTGGCAACCTTGATTTTCACTGCTCAGCCAGAGCTGGCCACCAATGGGCTCAGCAGAGATCCAGCCCCTGGGGGCATCTCCAGAGTCATTAGTGAAGGGTCTGCCCAATGTTGCTACCAGAGCCACAGCAAGGGCTGGATGGGTTGAGCAGGATTTGGGCTCAAGCCCACAGAAGAAAGACGTAAGACTGGACAATCATGGGCTCACCAGGACCTTGCCTGGTGCCTGATGTGGGGCAGCGAGGGCGATGTTGTGGCCTGACTCTGCTGAGCTTCAGTGCCAGGTCTCTTACCGCCCTGTGCTCAGCAGTGCTGCTGGTCTGCTGGGCAAGAGGAGTTCCCAGCTGAGCACACAGCAACCTGAAGACCAAGCATGGCTCATGAGACAAAGTATAATACACAGATGTGCCCTAAACTTTCAGAGTAAGTAAATGATTCTGTTTCTGGCTCTTGTAATTGGCAATCACATGTTTCCCAAGTGAAAAATACCAAAAGGAAGAGTTTCTGTTAAAGGAGAAGAGCCCAAAGTGGTCCTCATGTCCGCCAGAGCCAGAGCCAGGGTGCTGGGCTTCCTGCACTGGGCTGAGGGAGGACCTAGCACGCAGCAGAAGGGCAGCTGTGTGGTACCACGGCGAGGTTTATTATGGTGGAATTACTCACCGTGCGTCAGCACTCGCTGCCTGAGCGGTGGAGAGGCTGGAGCCCCTCCATCAGCAAAACGGGAGCTCCCTGCTCGGGAAGAGGCAGACAGTCTGCGACCAGCACAGCTCTCTGAGCTGAAAAGCCTTCCCAAATTCATGCAGAGCCCTTCTGCCTCCATTGAAACCCATTGGGAAGGGCTTTTGGAGGGAGGGAAATTGGGTAAGGAGTTTTAAGGTCCACTGGTAAGGTTTTTACCTGTTTGGGAAGGGTTGGAGTAGGGGCAAAGGGAAGCGAGGAAGGCTGTAGGGAGAGACCAGGGCAAGGAGCCCAGCACTGTCGCCTGGATCTGGTGGAGGAGTTGGGCAAAACTCCCCTCAACCTCTCTGGGAACAGGGTTTTGCAGGTACTTTAACTGCCTTGAAGTGGTCATTCTTTAGAGATGCTTTTAAGTATTTAACAACATTTTTTACATGGATTAAAGTCTTCTTCCCCTGCCCCATCCATCTCCAGCCTTGCCGAGCTGGGTCTCAGGAGAAGAGGGAAATCTGGGGCAGGCTGTGGGGCTGGCAGCTCCCCCCAGCCCCATACCATGTGCCAGCTCCTCCTTTTGGAGCATGGCTGCTAAAACTGGGGAAACCCTGAGTTAAAAAAAGATAAATATGCTAGTTAAAAAGAGTTAAAGGTGGAAGTGTATTTAAAAAATCCCACTTTGCTTTCAAAAAATGCGTATCTCAGAAATAACAGCTGTGCTGGAAAGGGCCCCCTGTCAAACGTCTTTAAAAAACCATATAAATAAAACAGGAGTCAGGAGGCCTAGCACAGCTCCAGCACTAACCATCACAGAGAACTTAAATGAACAAATATTTGATGTTAGTACCCCATTTCCCACTCACCCTGCTTTAACACCACTACCCCCGTTGGCAGCACCATGACCAAAAGGTCCCCAGCCCGAGCTCTGCACTGGCTGCGGCTCCGTAGTGCTCAGGTAGGCACAGTGCAGCTCTGGAGGTTTCCATGTACTCGTTTTCACTTGTATCACCATGTAAATAACGTAGTGGAGCCTTGGAGAAGCGGCTGCTTCCACCCCATCCCTGCAACCGTCCCGCTGAGCTCACGTGCCGCCCTGTATCGCAACGTCCCCACCGCTGACACCAAGAGAGACTTTGTTCCTTCTGGTCTCGACAGCTCGTTTGACAGACAATGTCTAAAACCGATGGGATGCAGCCAAGAACCTATTTTCATTACAGAACAGGAGGTGACAAAATGAAGCTTCACGGGCTGGTGGCGAGACGGGGAGGATACAGCATCCCAGGGGTTGACAGGATGCCTGCCCTGCTCACTGACAGCTTCCAACATTTGGGATTTATTCTTTTTTAGGCTCAGATTTTCGTTAACAAGTGTAATATTTTTTGCAGGGTGTGGGTTAGATCCCAGTGAAATATGTGATTTTCGCTGTCTTCCAGGGAAAAAATATAGGCTAACGAATTTGATATATTTGTCACTACAGCTTCTGGAAGTGTTTACTCCTCATTTATCCTGAACAATTATGAAAAATACATCAGCATTGGCATCGGGTGTTTAGCGAGCATTTGTTACTGTACACACATTATTCACTGGGGTGGAATGGTTTGATTATAGCTCTCTAGTATCACTAATCCTGTGTTTTGCTTTCCACATAAAAACATGAACATCTTGTTTATTAATCAAGACTGGGGAAGGCTTGGGGGTCCGGGGAGTGAGTCAGTGTGTGTGTGTGTGCCAGGGGACTCCGTATTCGAGTGGAGTGTTTGGAAATCTGCTGGACCCTCAGAATTGGGGCTGTACCCCAGCACCCTTGGGGCCAGGTCAGTCTGGCTGGTGCCAAAGAATTATTAATCTTAACAGTTTTGAAACTACTGTCTGTTCCAGTTAAGGTTCTGAAGGGTTCTTTCCCTAATGGATCACCTAAGTTGCCTTGTTGCAAATGAAGTCCATTACTTTTCTGCACTGGTCCCAGGGACAGACAAGATTAATTGTCACCTCCTCCTTCCCAATTTATGAACCGGCTTTGGACGCACTCTGCTGCCTTCCACCAGTTACCCAGAATAAATCATTAATCCTCAACACTTGTGTTTTGTTGAAGAAAACATTCTGAGAGGGGTATAAGCCAACGTCAGACTTAGACAGATGACTGTGCCATTTAAAATGAGCAAGGATAGTTTGACTTCTCCCACATCTTTCAGGAACGGCAGTACTTATTTTGGACACCAAGTGCTGTGCAGAATTGCCCTTGGCATTACTTTATGCTGGTTCTGGCTGGATTTACCTTTCTTTTTCACTTCATTTTTTCAGAGTTTTGTACACTGGTAAGCGACCCCTCTGCTTCTTCCCCTGGCGTGGCTGCACTTTGGTAAGAAGGGGAAGGGATCTGATACCAGCAGTAGAGCATGTGTATGTGTGTGAGGTACCAGTCTCTGCCCTGCCCTCCTCTGAGGTGGGTCCCACGGGGCTGTGCTGCCCTTGTGTCCATCAGCCCCACTCTCCGGCTCCGGGAAGGACCCAAACCCTTGGAGCAGCCAAGTCCTTGCTTGGTCAAGAAAATGCATCCAGGGGTCAGTGGAAGAACCTCCAGGTGAGTTGTCTCCACGAGACCAGCAGTGTCAGGACAGGCTGGGGGCTAGAGCAGATTT
Source organism: Jacana jacana (assembly GCA_013400555.1). Lineage (NCBI taxonomy): Eukaryota > Metazoa > Chordata > Aves > Charadriiformes > Jacanidae > Jacana > Jacana jacana. The sequence continues at coordinate 754,325 of VZTM01036930.1, forward strand.
ATGGGGTTTTTCCACCTCTGGCTGTAGGCCCTGCTGAGATCTGAGAGCAGCTTTTGGAAGATGATTTATGAGACACTAAACCCAGAAGCATTCATTTGCTTTCCTCTCTGGTTGCTCCTTATTACCCAGAAAAAAAAAGAAAAAAAAAGCTTTCATGTGCAAAAAGGATTGACTTAGGAAAGAAAAATACAATTGCAGAACTAAAGGAATGTCAGCACATTGTGGAAAGGCCCCCTCCTGCCCCCCTTCAAGTGCCAGGAATTGCAAAAACCTGGTTCCTGCTCAGATTTGCACATGATCAAGCACTCCTGGGTTTTATTCTGTGGGGAGACCTAAGACTGGGAGCCTCAGGGGTCACTGGGAACTAAATTCCTCCTTGGTGTGAGCAGGTAAAGCATCAGCTGATGTTCCCAGATCTGTTCCCACTGGCAGGAGGACCCAGCCAGATGTTTCCTGGCTCCCCAGGGTCAGCCTGGAGAAAGGATCATTCCTCATCCTACCCCACTGGTGCTGTGCGGGGGGTCCCTGGCTGGCGGATGCGGGGATGATGGTATAGATACAGCCAGGACTAGAAAGAACAGTGATAAATCAAGTGTCCCAGGGGACAGAGCGTGCAGGGGCGACTGTGACGGTGCCAGAGGATGTGTGCTGGCTACTAATGTGCTGTGTGTGCTAGAAACCTTGCCCTGGAGAGCAAGCCCATCTGAGTGCCACTTCTGCCTCAGGAGCCCAAGAGGGCTGAGGTCGGGCATCCCCTTTCCCATTCTGGTCAATGCTATCAAGGGCCTCGGAAGCAGAAGGCAGCCCAATAGCCTTATTACCTTGTTGGTCCTGCCTCCCTTTGTGTCTAACACAGTGAATACACACGGGTACCTGGCTGTCTAGCAGTATTAACTGACTCCTGTTCTTTTTTCACTGCTTACTCTTCTACTCCACAGGGCTTTATGTGGCCCAAGGCGCCTCCCCATCACGCCGGAGGCTCTAACGCCTGCGAGGGAGAGTGTGAGAATCTATTTTGCATGAAGGCTAATGTGGTTGGAAAAAATCCCCGTGAGAGCCCTTGTTTATTACCATGGATATGCCATGCCCAGCTGCTTACCCTCTCCTCTCCTCGCCGTGCAAAGCCGAGCGAGGCTGGCTGGCTTCCCCCTGTGCTGCTCGGCCACACAACTGTACTACGCAGATGACAGCTGGCACTGGCAGAAATGATGATTCCTCCTCAAAATGGAAACTGGTCTCTCTAGAGGACTTTCTGTGGCAACTACCAGTGTCTGTCTTCGAGTTGTTAGTGGGTTTCAGGCAAGTGCTGGCTGCGAGTCCCCCTCAGCGTGTTTCCTTGTAGTAAGCAGGTAATTGCTTTCCCTGTGCTGATTTTCAAAGAAAAGATTTGCCTCCGTTGCGCATTGAGGACATAAAAGGTGCCTGGGGGGCTGTAGAGCAGTGGGGTGTCCTGGTGGGTACAAGGGGGCGGCTGTGCTTGCAGAGCTGTGCTGACAGAGCCACCTCTACCTGAGATGGGTGGGATGCTGGCTGGCTTTCTTCTCCCCTGCCCTGCTGTCGGTGTATTTACTGAGATGCGGGGTGGGGGGGACGTTTAATGGAGAAAATTGCTTTTCCAGGGCAACTAAAAGAGCTGCAGGCGCAGCCCGCCCCTTTGAAGTGCCTGAGGGCAGGAACCAGCCCTCAGCCAGGGTCTCCCCATGGCTGCAGGGCTGGGCTGGGCTGGGCTGGGCTGCAACGAGGTGTGGAGGGAGATCCCTTGTCCTTGTTTCGCCTCGCCGCTCCT
>VZTM01036930.1:773768-819782 GCA_013400555.1 Jacana jacana
TTTGTTGTGAGATGAGAGCCGGCTGGCGGGGCTGAGAGCCGGCGCAGCCCTCCCGAGCATGGAGCCACTCAGCCACCGCGGCCTGCCGCGGCTCTCCTGGATCGACACCCTCTACAGCAGTACGTGCCCTGGGCTGGGGATCGGGGGGCGGGGGACGGAGGCGGCGAGGGGGGCGCTGGGGTGACGGGTCTCCCCCCTACCTGTTGTGTAACGCTGCGTCGAGCCGGGGTGGGATGCTGTGCTAGGGTAGGATGCTGTGGCAGGGTGGGATGCTGTGCTGGGGAGGGATGCTGTGCTGGCCATCCTGTGCCGAGGGTCTTCCTGGCCGAGCTGAGGCCGGGCAGGGGGCAGGCAGGTAGGCAATGCTGGCAGTGGGTTGTGCTGCCCTCCCTGAACATCCCACATGCCCCACTGGCAAGGCAGCACTGGCCAGAGTCAGTCCAGTGTCCCCTAGACTCCAGGGACCTGCTGTCTACTCTGGGGGTCTGCATGAGCAGGATGGGTGACAGGGTCCCTGGTGTGGTGGGGCCAGAGCAGCCTGACAGCTGGCACTGCCCACAGGGGTCCTTGAGGACGTGGGTGCTTTCTGCCTTTTGGTCCCATCCCTGTCCCTCTGTGGCCGTGGGAGGCTCTTCTCCCTCAGCTTTGATTTTCTCAGTGAGCTCCAAGGTGCTGCGCCGAGGATGCTGTGGCAGCCCGGTGGTGGTATCCAGGGGCTGGGGGTACCCCCATTTCTACAGCAGCCCAGGGGTGCTAATTTCCCCCGGTCCCCCCAGTCCTCTCGTGGAGGCAGTGGGCAGCCCTGCTGGTCCTGGTCCCGTTGCAGCTGTCTCAGTGGTGGCCAAGGGAGCCACTGGCACAGCTAGGGGATGGGGGGGGTACTCAGTCACAGGGTCCCTGTTGTTCATTCTCGGGGAGTGTTGAGCTGTGTGGGCATCCAGGGGGTAGGTTTTAAGGTGCAGTGTTGAGCTCGGAGCCTGGCATTTGTGGGGCAGTGAGGTTTGTCACGGGTGCATGGAAAGGTGGGACGCTCCGGAGAGGGGGGCCCAGTGTCCCCGGCACGGATCTGGCATCTGCTCTACGCCGGAGGAGCAGGGGCTGCTGGAGGGCACATTGCATAGGGCTGAGCCTCTCCCAAGTTTTCCAGCCCAAAGCCTCTGACACCCGTGGCCAGAGGCTGCATCCAGAGGCCAGCAGTCCCAGAGGCCAGCAGAACTGTGTGGCTTGTGCAGGTGGCCTGGCTGGAGCCTGGAGGCTGCATCCAGCCCGGCCTCCATGCCCTCCTTCCCAGCCACAGCATCTCTGTAAAACATGGGCTCTGCCATCCCAAATCCTGCTCCGGCCACCCTTGCCATGGAGGTGAGAGGCATGGGGGGAGGCTGTTCTGCATGCCCATGTTTGGGGGACGTGGGGTAGGGTCTGGCCTTCGTCACCCCAGGGGAAGCGGTGACAGTGCAGAGGAGATGCTGTTTGTGTTGAGCCAGCCTTTGGAGGAGGCCCGCGGAGGCAGGTCCGAGGCCAGCTCACGCATCCCTGTTGTCATGGTGAATTTTCACCCAGGCACAGGGAAACCGTGGCGTTTTCCCAAAAGCTCACAGGCTCTGTGCAGGTGTTGGGCTTCTCCCAGCAGTGGGATAGGAAGGGTGAGCGTTGGGGTGTGCTGGTGAACTACTGGGGTGCCAGGGAACAGTATGTGCCTGGCTGGAAAGTGAAGAAAATGCCACCCTGAGCTGCTGTGACTGTGCTGGGCCCTGCCTGGGCTGGGAAGGAGGTGGCTGCTGCCCTTGGCTGTGCTCCCTCTTGGGGACCACCATGGTCAGGATTAACCTGGGTCAGACCTAGGAAGATGTGGCAGAATGGAAGTGATATTTTCCTGGGGAAAATAATCCACAGGGATGTGTTCTTGGCCCTGTCACCCTCCAGGGTCCGTGTGCCACCCACAGGACCCCTGCTCTGATGAGTCTGAGCATCCCATGGGCGCCAGCCCTTGAGAGCGTTTTGGGGCTGGATCCAGCTCAGGGCCATGGGTCTTTCAAGGCTGTTTCAGGTCAGGGTGTCCTTCCCCTGCAGAATGGCTCCCCTGGGCTAGGACTGCCCCTCTTCCCGCGGTCCCCACGCCTAGGGTGGAGCAGAAGGCTTTCCACTGCTGCTAAAAAACGGGAGCAAAAATAGCACTGGGTTTTGGCACGGGCACAGGAACAGGCTGCAGGGGCAATGCAGCTGTGGGGGAAGGAGGGAGGTGCTCAATTTGGGCTGGCTGGGTGGCAGGAGCACCCACCAGGCAGGGAGTTGCAGGGGCCAGCCCCTTTCTGTCCCCTCGAATGTCCCCTTCACCCATCCTGGCTGCTTGGTGGTGCTCAGTTGCTTCCCTGCAATGGGTGCTGGCGAGGTCCCTCTGCCCAGCCTCCCCAGGTGAATGCCCCATAAATACTGCATCGCCGTGGGTGGCACAGCTGAAAGCAAAGGTGGAGATGTGGGGACATGGCTTCATCCTCCTGCGGGCAGCACCGAGTCCCCCTCCCTGGTTGGAGCACTGCCTGTAGGTTTCATTCCCAGCTTGGGTCTGGGACTGGGACGTAGATCTGCTCCAGCTGGGAGCAATGGCTGCATGAGAGCTGGGTCGTTCCTGTGTCCCTGCAGGCCAGTCCCTTCTCCCTGTGTGCCAGAGATGCTGCCTTCTTCCCTGCACTGCTGCAGGTGTCACCTCCCAGGGCCCCCAGCCACCTCATTAAAGCTGTGTTCCTTGTTACCTTGCCACCAAGCCACCCCAGCCTGGGTTGCCAGGTCTCCCATAGTGCTGGTGCCATTCTGGGTGTCCCTGTTGCCTGCCCTGTGGTTAAGCCTGGAGCTGCAGACCTTGGCCTTTTAGTGGAAGGAGGCAGTGGAGCCTCCAAGTGCCTGGTAAGGACCGTCAGCTTTATGGGAGGGGTATCCCTCTGTCCTGCCTTGGTTCCCCTTTAGACCTTCCCTGATGCTTCAGCAAGAGGTTTTCGTTTCTCTGGGGGCATCCCCTGTCCTGGGACAGTGCCTGATTGGGTGTGCTCAGGGGAACTGTATGGAGTGGGTGTCCTGGGGAGGTGGTCATCACAGGGGTACCTTATGCTTTCTTGCTCCTGGCTGGTCCTGGAGGCATCCCAGTTGTGACCCATCAAAGGCAGGAGAGACAAGGGACATCCCACCACGAGGAAGCAGGACAGCTTAGAGCCAGGGATCCCCTTTCTCTGGAAGCTGAGGACCAGGAGGAGCTACAGGGTCCCCCATCTCTGCCCATCTAGCTTGTTCATTGCCAGTCAGCAATTAGGTTGAGTGTGGGCCGTGGAGGCCAGGTGAGGGTGGCTTCTGAGAGATGGTTATTAGCTGCTAATTGCACATGAAGCAAGGCTTGAGAGGGGCTGTAGTGTCTTTGCAAAGCTGGGATGCAGTGTCAGGGTGGTCTGTGTCAGGGCTTTTCTGATCATGCTCCCAGATGCAGGATGGGACCCCCCTGTCCCTCCCCACCAGCACCAGCAGGGCTCTCTGCCTGAGCGGGCTTTGCAGCGCTGTTTGATTTAAAGATTTATTCACTTTCAATACAAAGTCAAATGCAATATTAATGTGCCAAGTGGTGTTGGTGAGAGTCAGGGGAGTCCTTGGCTGGGGTGGCAGAACCGTGGGGGCATGAAGTGGCAGCAGTGTGAGGTTAGGTCTGGGATGGCTGCTCCGGCCCCCATGCACCACATTTTGGCCAGGGTATTGGCCGGGGTCTCGGCTGGGGTGTCCCTGCTGTCTGTGCCCTGTGGGGATAAGCCATGGGGCTGCTGGGTGGGAAGCACAGGGAGGGGATGGCATGGGGTCGGGTTGGGCAAGCCGTGCCCAACACCTCTTTGGGAGCTGCCGAGGGGGTCTTGGCTGCAGGCCCCAGCTGGGGGTGCTGTCTGCACCCCGTGGCCGCCCCTGCCGCAGCCGGGCTCCCTTCCCCCTCCCCTTTGTCAGCATCTCGGGGCTGCTGCAGCCGCCTCTTCCCGCCGCCACCGAGCCGCTGCCGTCTCCATGGTAACAGGTTAGGATGTACCCCGGTCCCCTGCTGCGCCCCGGGGACCATCGCAGACCCCAGAGCCCCGCTGCTCTTACTTGGGGTTCCGGCTCCCCAAAACGGCTTCCCCTGGGCCATGGGTGATGGGGGGGTTTGTGGGGCATCCAAAAATGGGTGCTGCCCTGGCGTGGCCTCATCCTGCTCTGGGGAAAGCAGGCCCGTTCTGCCCCTCAGCATGGCCCAAGCTGCCCACCCACCACTGAGCTGCCGCCCATTCCCCTTCTTCAAGAGGGGGTGGCACTGTCCTCCATGCTGTGGACCCAGGTGTCCTGGCACCCGTTCCCACGCTTCGAGGACAGGCGTGGGGAAGCCGGGAGGATGGCGGCTGTGGCTGCCAGCCCAGCTCTGTCTCTCCCCAGGGATGGCACGGGGCTGGCGGCAGGGCAGAGCCGCTCGCCTGGGGCTGGGGCGTCTGGCAGAGCAGCTGTCCCTGCGCAGAGGAGGCCTGCGGCCTCTCAGTGCCGTTAATTATGCAAATATAGGGAAGTGTGTCGAGCGGACACACTCAGACCCTGTGGGGCCGAGGATGCTCTGTGTCATGCACTGCTTGACTGGCTGCCCCAGAAAGCAGGCAGCCGAGGCCAGTGGGGCTGGGGTGGGCTGTGGCTGTGGGCACGCGTGTCTGTGCGTGGCCCTGGGTATTGCACAGGGGGTCAGTTGCCCACAGGTAGCCACAGGCTGGTTGTGGTGCACCGTGCGGTGACCCTGGGCCGTGCTGCTGCCTGGATGCTCACCGCAGCCCTCTTTTCCCCTGGCAGACTTCAACTATGGTGCGGACGAGTACGACGCCGAGGGCAACGAGGAGCCCAAGGCGCTGCCAGAGGGCTCAGAAACCATGCCCTACATCGACGAGTCACCCACCATGTCCCCCCAGCTCAGCGCCCGTGGCCAGGAGAGCGGGGACGGCGTCTCACCCACACCCACCGACGGCCTCGGCACAGGGGTAGGTGCTCGGGATGGCAAGCTCTGCACTGGGTGCGGTTGAAGCCAGGGCTGCGGGTGGGTGGCTCGGTTGTGTCAGCAGTGTCAGTGGTGCTCTGTGACCTAGGGGACTATCCTCTGGCATCTCAAACCTTGCTGGTTGTGGTCTTCTGGACCCTGGGGAGCAGCACCCTGTTCTGCTGCTGGTGGCGAGGGTGTCGTGTCTGTGGGACACGTGTCCCTGCCCCGTCGTGTCGTGCCGGTGGCAGAGCCAGAATACTCCGGGCAGGTCGGAGAGGAGGGTCCGGGCGCTGGATCCCAGCGGGGTTTGCTGGGAAGTGTGGGGTTCCTGAGGTCCCCTGCTGCGGGGGAGCCCCTTGGGGACATGGCGCAGCCGCTCGGCCGGGCTGCCGGCTCCATCTAGCGGCACCTGGGGACAAGCCGCCAGCTGAGGAGGGACACCGAGTGTGTGTCGTTCTCCCCCTTCCCTGTCTGGGGAACGTAGATTTAACCCTTCCTCTCCCCCTGCTCCTCCGAGACCTTCCTCGGGAAGCCGCTGGGGTCTATCCAGGATGATTCACAGGAGGGATGTTCGGAGACCTGCGCGGCGGGAAACCAAAGAGCAAAAATGTTGGGTTTTTTTCCCAGAATAAAAGTTTCCATAAAGCCCGGGGGAGGTGGGGCCGCTGTCCCTCACGACATCGGGGCCGCCGTCCCCGGTGTGTGTCCCGGTCTGGTGGGGTCTCGGCAGGGGGCTGGGTGCCTCTAGCCCCTGGGCAGAGGGCTCGGGGCTGGTGCGGGGAGTCGCCTGGCCCCGGGCTGGGGGAGCTGCCGGGGTCCCGCTGGGTGCCGGGGGTTGTACGCGGCAGGAGGCCGGGCTGGGAAACGTGAAGGTTTTTGTTTTGGGTTTGGTGGGGTTTTTTGTTGGTTTTTTGGTTGGTTTTTTTTGTTGTTGTTGTTATGGAAAGAGTTAAGCCCTTAACCCGGATGCTGAGGCGAGAGGTGTGGCTTCCTCCCCCGGGCTCGCTGCTGCGCAGCATCCTCCTCCCGGCACACAGCGCGGCCCCACGGCGGTCCCTGGGGACAGAGGGTGGGGGGCTGCCAGCCCTCTGTCACCCTGCTGCGGGATGGACCCTGTCGCGGGGCAGGGTACAAGCCACTCGGGCTCAGGGCGCCTTGTCGCCCACCACCGCCCTGTGAGCCCCAGCCTTGACACCCCGGGGCTGGGGTTTGGCCGTGGGCTCCGTCCCCCGGGGCTAGCAGAGGTAGCAGTGGGTGGCCCTGGGGAAGCAGCTTTTGCGGGAGACCTTGGGGGACGCTGGCAAAGCAGTGTCCTTGGGGGCTGGTGGAGCCTGCTGGGGCTGGATGCAGACAGTGAAGCCACCTCGGTTGGCACTGACAGGATTGGGAAGTGTTGGAGCTCAGCGCCAGCTCTGCCTCCATCTCTTTATCTAGAGCTGCTTGAGACAGGGCTTAGTAGGGCACCATCTGAGTACTGGCACTTTTAATCCTGCCTTCCACTGGGCGCAGGCTTGTGTGTGGGTCCTGCTGTGGCCAGTGGGACATGGTACCAGGCTCGCCCCATCACTCTTCTCCAGTGAGGGGTGACTGGTGGGGCTGCCTTTCAGAGGTGGGGCATCCCTTCTTGCAAGCTCCTGGAGCAGCTGTGTCCACATCTCGGAGTGCTGGCCGCTGAGTGTAGATGCAGCCTGTGTCTTCCTCTCCCACCTGAGAAATGCAAGTGCCATGGTCACAGTGTGAGGTGGTGGCCCAGCCACTGCTTGGGTGCTTGGCCACTGTGGTTAGCTTTGACCTGGGCACGGAGCATTCTCTGCTCTGGAGACCTGGCAGCAGCATGCAGAGTCCCAGTGCCCTGGCATAGACCCCTCTTAGCAAAGCCTGAGCTGTGGCATGGACACAGGGCTGGGCATGGGCTCTGGGAAGTCCCCATGTCTATGTCCCTGTCCTCAGAGAAGGAGTTTGTTCCAGGCTTGGGCAGGCATGGAGAGAAGAGCCGGCTCCTGTGGCCAGAGCACATGTGGCCACTGGTTCTCCTTTTGCTGCCGAGGAGTGGGGGGAAACTGCTGAAATAGGTCTTGCATTAGTGTCCCCTCCTCCAGCCTGTTCTTGCTCCATTCACCAGGGCCCACAACATCCCTCATAGGCGTCACGCCACCGCTTGTGTCCCCACTCTCTGCCTGCCCTAGGGTTGTGGTCATTCTGAGGTAGTGACAAGGTGCCAGTGCTGTTACCCATGGGATGTGTGGGGCAGATGCTGAAGGAAGGTGTAGGTCTCTGTTGCATTGCCCAGCAAAATCCTGGGTCCCCTCTGGGGCGGGGAGAGGTCTGTGACCCTTCTGGGGACACAGAGCCAGGTCCCTTTACAGGACCTGATCCTGCTGCTGCCTTCCAAGACGACTTGCTCTGATGGCAATCCCCACGGTCTGGCTCTCTGTCTGCCTGCGGGACGTAGGGGGGGCAGGGGGCCATGGCGGGCAGGATGGGTGCTCTCCCCTTGCTGGCAGCTCTGCTGGGTGAAGGCATGGGGGGCTCAGCAGGGGTTAGGAGACCCCTCCCCATGGGTCTCGCTGAGCACACCAGCACTGGGACAGCCAGGTTCAGGGAAGGCGGCTGCTGCCTTCCCCAGTCTTGACCACACTCTGGCGGTGGAACAGCCCCACCTCCAGCGCCAAGAGATGCATTTCCTGTAGCGAGCGTGTAGGGCGGAGCGGCAGGGCTGGCTGGGGTGCAGGGCGGCGGGCAACGGCCCTCCACCGCCGGCAGCACACCCCCCCCCGGCCCCGGGGCTGAGCGGAGACCAGGGAAGAGCCAGGTTGTCCCTCTTGTCCCAACGCTGGTGGCCCTGGAGGTGCCGCCGCCGCTCGGAGGAGGTTGCGCAGCCGACCCAGGAGCGCTTGGTGTTGCGGCTGGGACGCTGGGGCCGAGGGCAGGCGGGAACACCGGGAATCCTATAATGGCTCCTTTCATCCCACGGAGGTGGCCGACATCCAGGGCTGAGTCAGTCTGGGCCAGCTTGGCCGTGTGAGCCCCTTGCCTGGAGCCTTGCGGGGTCCCCTCCGCCCCCTGCTGCCTGGACAGCCATGGAGGAGGAAGAGGAGGCCATAGGGTACCTGGATAAAGTGCTGGAGGATGAAGATGACTCTGAGCCGGGAACCCCTACCAGCCCCGTGTCTCCGTTCTCGGCCGGCGAGAAGGTGGGCGGTGGGGGTACCCGGCTCCTGTGCTGGGTGGCGGGTGGGGTGGACAAGAGGCATTTTGCTGGTGATGCCCAGGTCTCAGGGCAGCTCCTGGGTTGGCACNGGGGACAGCGGGAACATCACCACAGTCCTGCCCCCCTTCTTCCCCTCCTTTGCACACACCCCCCCCAGGACTGCCTGTGGCCTAGGGCGTGGGGCATGGCTGTGCCAGGCATGTGCCAGGATGAAAGTGCTCGGTGGGTGCTTGCGCAGAGTGGGGTGAGCACCCAGCTTTCCTCCCGGGAGGAGTGGGGGCCACGTGTGCTGCTATGGGGGGGCCTGTGTGGTTCAGCAGAGTCAGCACCGGATGCTCAGGAAGGGGGTGGACCACGCTCTGCCACTGCCCCACTGCATGGCCACCAAAATTATCCTTAACTGCCCCAAACCCTGGTGCTTGGGGGTGGTCTGGGGGGACCCCTGTGTCGGAAGGCACAGCCCAGCACCCTTCTGCCTGCCCCACTGGGGGGTGTGTGGCTTCCTCTATGGGGCTGGAGGAGGGCACCGGATCCACTCTCCCTGGGGTCTCCTACACAGAGCGGCCACCAGACCCCACACCTCTGGGTCATGGGGGGTTCAGCTGGCATCATCCCTGCAGGCTCTGGGTGCATTGGCCCGTTATCTCCGTGGCTCCTGCGCAGGGCCCAGGCTGGGGGAAGCAGGAAGAGCCCATGACTAATCGGTGGCAACAAGCCTGCAAGCTCCCAGTGCACATAACTGGCCCCGTCATGCACACCCCTGCACTGGTCACCATGGTCTGGCCTAAACAGTGCAGCTTCATGGGGAGCCATGGTGTGGGCACCTCGGTTGGCACAGCAGCCCCCCAGGCTGGATGCTGGAGTGGGGTGGAGAGACGCTGATCTGTGTCTGTGCCCACCCTAGGACCGAGCACCTCTAGGTGTTTGCAGCTGCCAGGCACAATGGCTAGGACTGGCAGGGGTGAAACAGGACCAATATACCGCCAAACCATCCCAAATGGGTCATTGCTCAGAGCAACTGGTGTCCCAATGGCTATGCTTGGTCCTGGTCTGGGTGGCAAAGCCTGGCTCCTGAGTGTGATTTTTAGGACAAACAAGCTGTGGGGGAGGCCAGGGCACACTGGGCATTTGAGGCAGTTCAGGGGCTGGGGAACCCATGCCTGAATGCTGGCAGAGCCTCACTGGGGGTCCCAGAGCCCCCCAGCCTGGCCAAGCATTGCCTGTCTCCCTGCTGTGAGGGTTGTGCTGCTGGAGCATCGATGCTGGAGCAGACATGGGTAGAGCCACCGATGGCTGGAGTGGCAGTGGGGCCCCTCACAGCCTGGGACCTGCCCTGGTGCCACCCGGGTAGTGAGTGTTGGAGTGGCACTTTCCCAGGAAAACCTCAGCTGGGGAAAAGGGTGGTGCTGGATCACATGGCAGCACCGTCTACCACCGGGCATGATTTCACTGGGCGTCTCTGGACTCTGCCCTGGGAGAGTCCCGCCGTGCTGTGCGCCACCATGGAGTGCTGCCAGCAGTGCCGGGCTCCTGGCCAGCCGGGAGCAGGGAGGGGAGCAAAGCCCATGGCTTCCCAGCTGGCTCCAGTCTGGCTGTGCCACCCAGCGGGCACGTGCCTGGCCCTTGCTGTGGAGCTTTCCTGATGCTGGTGGGGACACATGCTCACATGAGGATGCTGGGGATGACCTGGCGAGATGAGGGGTCTCCTTCCATGCCTGTTGCTGGCTCAGCCAAGCTCCTTGCTGTGTTGCACAGGGTGAGCGAGATGCTGGCAAAGGCCTGGAGATGCGGAAGCTGGTACTTTCTGGTTTCCTGGCCAGCGAGGAGATCTACATCAACCAGCTGGAGGCCCTCTTGTTGGTGAGCATGGGGGACATCCCCCACCAGGAGTGGGTGGGTGGATGGCTTGGTGGATGGATGGATGGATTGGGTCATGTCTTTCTGGACGGCCTCCCCTGCACAGCCTCCCTGGGTGCTACCTGTGTGGGAGCAAAGCAGCAGCCGCCATGCTGGAGCCAGCCTTGCTCTGGCCCAACCGCCCCCATCTCGCCTTCCCTTGCTGCCAGCGTGCCTGGCGGGGAGGTATTTATAGCCCCAGTTCCTCTTGCAGACTCATTGGCCCTTGTGGCGGAGACACTTGCACAACACAGGGGTCACCACTGCCATGGAGGAAGAAGTTTGTGAGGATGAACGAGCCGGGAGCAGTCCCTCAGTCCAGCTGCTAGCCAGGATTCATCCCAGGCAGCCCTCACTGCCAGTTGTCCCCCCTTGTCCCCAGTATTCTCCTCCCAGCCCTTCTCTCAAACACTCTCCCTTCTCCTTCGGCAGCCTATGAAGCCACTGAAGGCTACAGCCACAACGTCGCAGCCTGTCCTCACCCTCCAGCAGATCGAGACAATTTTCTACAAGATCCAGGACATTTATGAGATCCACAAAGAGTTCTACGACAGCCTGTGCCCGAAGGTGCAGCAGTGGGACAGCAATGTCACCATGGGCCACCTCTTCCAGAAGCTGGTACGCGCCTTCCCTGGGGCTTGCTCTGCTTGGAAGAGAAGGAGGGTTGGAAGGGTGGAGCACCATGCTGCAGGGCTCGGACCCATGGCGTGGGTCAGCTCCTGCCCCGCCACACGCTCACCACTGGCTGTGGGACTTTTTGCATCCCTAACTGCAGCAGCTACTGCCTGCCCAAGCCCTCCCATACTGGGATGGGATATAGTGCAGCCTGCATGCCCACAGCTGGCAGGTCCTGGGTGCAACCTTGGTGGAGTTTTGTCTGAAAGGTGCATGATGTGGCTTTACCGTGGGGCTGGCAGGAGCCCAGGCAAGTGGGTGACCCTCTGGGGAGAAGCAGGGGGTTTCTGCCTCTTTGCTACCCAGGGTCACACTCTAGGTCCTGCCACTGCTTGAGACTTGTGATGGGATCAGAAGCTGTGCCCAGGGGTGCTGTAGCCATGCTGGGGAGGGGAAGAGGTGAAGACAGGTTGAAGGGTGCTGGGAAGCAGCTGTAGATTCAGCTTCTACTGTTCAGGCACTTGTTACCTCTCTACTGGATTTTGAACATTTGTGATGGCCCCACCATCCTGCTCTGGGCAAGGGCTGTCCCTACAGAGCCAAGCATGTGGTTCCCTAGCTGGCTGTGGCCTAGTAGAATGTCCCACCGGGAGGGAACAGCTCTGGGCAGTGTCCCCTCAGTGGCTGCCTCATGCTGTGGTGGGGCTTCAGCATCCTGCTGGGTGCCCAGCTAACCCCACACCCCACAGGCCAGCCAGCTGGGGGTCTATAAAGCCTTTGTGGATAACTACAAAATCGCACTGGAGACAGCAGAGAAGTGCAGCCAGAGCAACTATCAGTTCCAGAAGATCTCTGAGGTAAGCTGGACTGGGGCTGTGCTGATGGGATGGGGTCACCATAGCTGGGCTGTCCCAGTGTAGGACAGAGAAGCCACCCCCATGGCCAAGCTGACTGTGTGTGTCCCACAGAGATGCTCTCCCTGCACTGGGGACTCTTGGGGACTGTCCCAAGAACAGAAGTGTCGGTAGCTGTACTGGAGGGTTGTGGTCTCTATGTGTTGAGGGAGTTTGCCCTGTGCCTCATGCTCAGGTTGGGCTTAGCCGTTGCTGCCAGGATGGCAGCTTGTGCCCACTCGATCCACCCAGTACCTGTGGCTCATCTCCTGCTGGTTGCATCTCTTTACCTGGCTCCCCTATAGAAACAAGGACCTCCGTGGCTGCAGCCTGGCTCCCTGCACCCTCCAGCCCCACTGTAGAAGGGTTATTCAGCTCAGTGGGACCAGCAAACCCCCAGGCTGCTGTGGGGCTGGGTGTCCTGCTCCAGGACGCATCGTGGATCCACTGCATCCCGGCTGCTGGCTGCAGTCAAAGCTGCTCCCAACCAGGCAGCACCCCGTACAGTCCCCATTTCCATCCCAACACCCATGCGTGGCTTCCAGCATGGCCAGGCTGGGGGTAGGGGGAGATATCAGGGTGCAGGAAGGGTTGGGGGGGACCCCATGACCTTGAGCAATGACCTTCCCCACCACCACTAGCCCACCATGGGCTGCTCTGATGGGCCTTTCCCTCCCTAGGAGCTGAAGGTGAAGGGCCCCAAGGACTCGAAGGAGAGCCACACGTCTGTCACCATGGAGGGTACGGCAGGCGCGGGCGTGGGGAGGGGGACGCAGCCTTTTGTCTGCACGCGGGACCGGCGCGGATGAATTACTGAGCGGCTCCCGCGAGTGGAGCCCTTTGTGTTCCTGTGTGTGGAGCCAACAAGGAGAAAGGGTGGGGGGGATGCAGCTCTTTAGGATGCTGGGGGCGTACAGCAGCCCCCCACCCCCTGCCCACCCCTTCCTCCCCACCCGCTGGCTGCGCCAAGAGCCGTGCTGAGGGGCCGATGCCGTGCCGCAGCCGGGCTGAGCTGCCGCGGGGCGGCAGAGATGGCTGCGTGGAGACAGGGCTGCCATGGAAATTCTCGTTGTCGTCCGGCTCTGCTGTAACTGCACCTATGGTGAGGTGGGGAGGGCTTGGGGCTCCGAATTGGGGGTGATGGTGGGGAGTGATGCTGAGGGGATGCTGGCCCCAGGGCTGGCTGTCCTTGCTAGGGGGTGGAGGCTGCGTCGTGCTCTGCAGCCTGAAGTTGGGAGCGTCTTTGTTCCAGGCTCTATTGAATCATCTTGGCTCCGGCACATGCAGCCACGCGCTCGCCTTCCCCACCGGGCAGGGGCTCGTGCTGGTGGTGGGATATTGAGGGGCTGGGGTGGGTGAGTGACCCTCTCTGCCTGGGCTGTGCCGTGGGGATGGTGGTAGGGAGGGGACCCTGTTTGCTCGCTGGAGGCTATGAGCATCCTGGGGCTGGAACATCCTTCTCTCGGTTGCTGGGGAGCAACGCTGGGCATCCCTGCCTGCTGGTGCCTGGCCCTTTGCTGCTGGCATGTGGGTCCTGGGCTGGTGGGACTGTGCCCAGGAGCCCAGCGCTCCTCCCTTGTGCTGGGACAGAGGCTCCCGCGACTCTCCGGTGCTTTGCATGTGCCTGTAGTGATGAGAGGCCATCCTCTCTGTGGGTCTGGGGTAGGGGAAAGGGGGGGGACACACTTCACCTGCCCCCTTCCTCCCAGAGCAGGGCTCTCGCTGGCTCCCACAAGGAGCAGGGCTCTAATTTTGGGGGGATACAGTCTCCAATTCAAGATCCAGCCCTGTATCCTCACCTCCTGAGCAGAGAGGTGAGGATGGGGATGAGGATGCTTGCTGGGATGTGTGGGGGGGGTCCCTCTTTCAGGACCGGGTGCCACGAGGCAGCACCATCTGGGGAAAAGGGAATTGGAACTCATAACCCGGGGAGCGGGGGAGGCAGACAGCATCTTCCCCCCCTCCTTCCCCAGCCCTGCTTGGCCCTGGCGGTTTGGGGAAGTTCAGAGTGAAGGAAAAACGCAGAGGTACTGGCCTGGCTGTGAGCAGCCTGGGGAGACTTGCAAACAGCTGGGCATGAAGAGAAGCACTATGCACTCTGTGCCTTCACCTGCCCAAAGAGCCAGGGAGGAGGAGGAGGGTCCGGTTGCTTGGAGTGAAATGTGCCTCTGAAAAGCCCTGGGGGCTGGTTTCCTGCTGGGAAGGTGCACAGCAGGAGAAAGGGGGTGTTTGTGCCCCGTGTGTGGGGCAGCTCTGCCCCCTTGCCCTGGATGGAGCCTCACATGTAGTCATGGGGGGCTGCAGGGGAAGAATATGGGGTAGTGGCTTTGGGACAATGCCCCGGTCTCTACATTCTCTGTAGGTGGGAGTTTTGCTGCTGCTGGAGGAGCCTGGGTTTCCCTTGCACCCAGGGCTAGCTGGGGCAGGGGTCCATGGGGTGTCCCATGAGGTGGCTGAGTGTGGTGGTGAGCAGGGACTGGACCTGCTGCTGAGCCAAAAGGGAAACTGAAAAAGCTGCTGGGGGTGACAAGCGGCTCTTCCGCTTCACAGCCACCACAAGGCAAGCTGTCAGTGCCGGTGCCTGCAACACAGCTGGGGAGGTCCTTCACCCCCTTCACCTTCACCCCAGAGGGGGACACGCTGTCACAGCGGTGGTAGGGACATCCTTCAGCTGGTCTGGTGGCAGTTGGGGCAGAGTGGTTTTTGTGATGGCCCCTCCAGCTTTGCCATCTGTGGCAGCAGAGAGGAGGAGGAGGACAAGGTGGCTGGCTTGGTGTCCCCATCATTCCCTGTCTTGGGGCAGGGACAGATCTTGCTGGCATGGGGCCATACCTGGAGTGGATGGCCACGTGGGAAGTGCCACAAGGCAAGGGCAGTAGTTTGGGCTTGGGACCTGTCATGGTTTCAGCTGTTAATTTCAGAATTTAGTTCTTTAGAAGAGGCCCAGCTTAAAAAGTAAAATTACCGTACACAAAATCATTCTGTTTTACCTCAAACCAGGACATGACCCCAGCAGGGACCCTGTGGGTGCCCATGCTGCTGGACACCTGGTCTCCCTCCTTGTTCCCACGGGATGCAATGCTGTTTCTCGTGGGCAGGAGAGAGCCCAGGGCCCTGGCAGTGGGTGACAGCTGATGCCCCCTCTCTCCCTGCAGCGCTCCTGTACAAACCCATTGACCGGGTGACGCGGAGCACCCTCGTCCTGCACGTGAGTGTGATGCCAGTCCTGGGGCAGGAGGGCTCTGCCCCAATTGCTCCTGGGGACCCACTTCCATGGGGAATGCTGCTGGGGGGTCTCCAGGATGGATGCTGCAGGCAGGGCAGTGCCCTTGGGCTGCTCACCTGCTCCTGTCCCCTTCCAGGACCTCCTTAAACACACCCCGGCTGACCACCCCGACTACCCACTGCTCCAGGATGCCCTCCGCATCTCACAGAACTTTCTCTCCAGCATCAATGAGGACATTGATCCCCGGAGGACAGCAGTCACCACCCCCAAGGGGGAGGTGAGCCAACTGGGTGGGCAATGCCGGGGCACAGGGTGAGGGCTGAGCCCTCTGCCAGCCCCTAGCTGGTGTCTGCACCCTGAGGAACTTTGTGGTGCTTGGCCAGGAGATGGATGGTTTTCTCTAGATGCATTCCTGGGTGCAAGGTTAGGGTTTTACCTGGTCCTTGCTACTTGCTGGCACCCTACTGAGCAGCATATGGGACTCAAAATAGCACCCAGAAGACATGAATCTTCCCATGCTCCTGGTGGTTGTGCCATTGAGAGGGACAGAAGCATTAGGAGCATCTGTCCCCTGCAGTATGTTGGCCTTTGCTCCCTGCCTGCTCTCACTCAAGCTCTGCTGCCCTGCAGACCCGGCAGCTTGTCAAGGATGGCTTCTTGGTGGAGCTGTCAGAGGGCTCGCGGAAGCTGCGGCACGTCTTCCTCTTCACCGATGTGCTGCTCTGTGCCAAGCTGAAGAAGACAGCAGTGGGGTAAGGAAGGCACTGGGCATGGGGGGAATGTGTCACAACCTCCCAGTCCTTCAGTGGGCTGGGGGATGTGGCAGGAGGGGGGGGGTCAGGCATCACTCAGTGCCCATGCCCTGGCTGCAGGAAGCACCAGCAGTACGACTGCAAGTGGTACGTGCCCCTGGCCGACCTGGTGTTCCCCTCACCAGAGGAGTCAGAGCACTGCCCGCAGGTCCACGTGATCCCCGATCATGAGCTGGAGGACATGAAGATGAAGATCTCAGCCATCAAGAGCGAGGTGCAGAAGGAGGTGAGAGAAGGGTGCAGGTGGTCGGGAAGGTGTGGGACCTGCTGCTGGGGTGGGTGCTTTCCTCTGGGTCGGGGTTGGGACTTGGGGGGCTGGGGGTGCCTGTGAAAGCTCCTGTCCACTCCTGGCCTGCAGAAAGCCAACAAGGGGCAGAGCCGAGCCATCGAGCGCCTCAAGAAGAAGATGTTTGAGAATGAATTCTGGCTGCTCCTCAACTCACCCGCCATCCCCTTCCGTATCCACAACCGCAACGGGAAGGTGAGGAGGGCAGGCTGGGGGCCGGGCTCAGCTCTGCCTGCACACAGCCCGCTGCATCGCCCCCTCTCTTACAGAGCTACCTCTTCCTGTTGTCATCCGACTATGAGAGGTCCGAGTGGAGGGAGGCCATTCAGAAACTGCAGAAAAAGGGTAAGTTCAGGACTGCTGAGGCCATCCTGTGGCTCCTGCCCCTGCCCAGGGACCACAAGGAGCCTGCTGCTCCCTGGTCCCCATGGCCAGCACTGGCTGTATCCCTCTGAAGCTCCTCTCCTGCTCTCTCTCAGACCTCCAGGCCTTCGTCCTGAGCTCGGTAGAGCTGCAGGTGCTCACGGGATCCTGCTTCAAGCTACGTACCGTCCACAACATCCCGGTCACCAGCAATAAGGATGGTGAGTGTCCACTGGGCTGGCGGGTCCCTCTTTGCCTCCGGGTGATTCCAGGAAGGAGCTGGAGCTGTGGGGTCCCTCGGCTGGAGCAGGGTCTTTGCTCCGGGACTCTGGCTGTGCAGGGGGATAGCTACCCACAAGGTGGCACTGCTGGAGCAGAGTCGGGCTCCCAGGCAGAGCAATCCCAGCTGCAAACATGGGGCTGCTTTGGGGGTTTCTTCAGCACCCCCAGGGTTCGACCCAGCCAGCCCTGCTGGGAACCTCCCCCAGGACTGTCTGGCAACAAGAGAGCTTGGGATGTCCCATCAGGGATGGTTGGTAGTGGGGGATATGTGTCCTCTTCCAGACGTTGAGGACAGCCTTCTGGGGACCGGTTGACACTGGTGAGCACCTGGTGTGCTCACTGTGGCAAAGGTTGCCTCAGGGATGGCCACCCTGAATGAGGGTCCTGGGGCACAGGAGGTTGCAGCTGAACCCTGACGCAGCCTCTGTTCTCCCCAACACAGATGATGAGTCCCCCGGGCTCTACGGGTTCCTGCACGTCATTGTACACTCCGCCAAGGGCTTCAAGCAGTCTGCCAGTAAGTGTGGGTGCCCACCCTTGCTCGGAGGAGCTGGTGCCAGCTGGGGTGCTGGGGTCCAGCATGTGGCCCTGCTCTGCCCACAGCAGTGCCCTGGGACCTGGTGGGGATGTTCCTAATGCACTGAGTGGTTTCTGCTCCTCAGACCTGTACTGCACACTGGAGGTGGACTCTTTCGGCTACTTTGTCAGCAAAGCCAAGACCAGGGTTTTTCGGGACACCACTGAACCACAGTGGAATGAGGTAAGAGGAAGATGAGGCACAGGGAGGGGACTGTGATCCCCTCCTTTCCTTTTCAGCCCCAGCTTTGAAGCTGCTTTGGGGCTGAGCCACTCTCCCTCTGCACTCCAGGAGTTCGAGATCGAGCTGGAGGGCTCCCAGTCCCTGCGCATCCTCTGCTATGAGAAGTGCTACGACAAGACCAAGGTCAACAAGGATAACAACGAAATTGTGGACAAGATCATGGGCAAGGGGCAGATCCAGGTACACACTGGAGCTTTTGGGCATCTTCTCACCCAGTATTGGACCTCTTGGGGACAGGCACTTGGGCTTGGAGGGTTGTTGTGGGGTGATGTCAGGGATGGGAGATGCCTGGCAACATGGGCAGGCAGCTCTGCTTTTGGTAGTAGGGTGCAGGTACAGGGATCACAGCTTGGGGTTGAATGCAGTGAGGTCCATGATGGTGCTGGGGCACAGCAGCTGCAAGATAAGGTGGGACAAAGTGAGAGGAGGTCCTGAGGAGGTGGCAAAGTCAGCAGCCACCCCACAGACATGCGTCCAGTCCCAGCTGGGCTGGAAGTGTTTCCATCCTGCTGCCCTCCAAGCTGCAACCTTGAGAGGAGCTGCAGCGTGGCGGGGGGGTCAACACTCACCCCAGGGAGGGCTCTGAGTGTGCAGCCCCCTGTTCCTCTCTGCCAGCCATGGCTGTCCCCCTCTGCCACCATCTGCCTCCCCTGTGCCTCAATCAGCTGCTGTTATGGCAACGGAGGTTTCCAGGGCAACGGCTGAGCCACCACTGATTGGCGGTTGCCAGGCAGGGGAGGATGGAGTCTTGGGTTGCCCTGAGATGCTCCCAGGTGAGCAGGACCAGGAATGGAGGTGAGGGCAGGTAGCCCCCAGACCCCAGACCCCACACCTCCCAGCACCCATCTTGGCCAGGCAACAGGGACACCCAGGGCAGTGGGGACTGTTTGGGATGGGGGCACCCCTGTGTTTTCCTGGTGGGGACACCCAGTCTGGCTTCTTTCACCCCACCATGTTGGGGACAGCGACACGCCTTTGGGGACAACCCTCAAACAAAGGCCACTTCAAAGGGCCCTGCGCTGCTGCCTGCTCCGTGGGAAAGCAGCTGAGGGCAGGTCCCTGGGGAGCAGGGAGCAGCACGGAAATGCTGCTGGGGAGGGGACACTGCAGGGGGGTGGCACTGCGTTGGGCACAGGAGGGGAGACGGGGGCTCAGCTTCACCAGCAGCTTTTTCGTGCCCGAAATCACCCGTCTGTTGCCCCCTCCCCTGGGAATGGTGGTGTAGGGGTGGCATTGGGCCAAGTGGGAGGGCTGGGGCAGGGAAGGGGCTCGACGCCCCGCGGGGATCAGTCCAGCTGCGCTCTCGGAAATAGCCTGGGTCAACAAACATGAGTCATGCTGGGAGACGCAGGGGTTGGGATGGGGACAGCACAGCTTGTCCCTGCCGTGCGAAAGTGGTGGGGGAAGAAAGGGAGAGAGAGGAAGCCCTGGGGCTGCTTATCCCAAGGAGGACCTGGCCAGACGGAGGAGTGTAGGGGTTGGGGCTGTCCTGCCATCACCCAGAGCTGCAGCTCAGCCTCTCTGCCAGGACTGGGGAGGTTGGCAGCGCAGGGATGGGGCAGCATGGCTACAGGCAAGATGGGCAGTGCTGCTCGTGGGACTGTGGGTTGTGGCCAAGCTCCAGCACTGCCCTCTTGCCCTCTGCCCTGAGCTGCTCTGGCAGAGATGTTGTCCTAGATAGTCCTCACATGGGGCTGGTCCTTGGGCTTATCATGGACTGCTGCTGGTTCCAATTAGCAACAGGAGTGGAGGACACTAGGAGCACTGGCATTAGCAGCTCAGCAAAGGCCCATGGTTTGTGGGGGGCTGCTAGGATAGCTGAATCCACCCCACAGCTACCACCATGTCCCCTACTCAGCTCTAATCTGGCAGCCTGAGCACGTGGGTTGACCACAAAAGCACCTTAGTGGCATCAGTGGGAGCAAGTCATCGTGGGAGGGAGACACTGCAGCCACTCTGCAGGGAGCAGCGGCATCTTTTGGGGCTGTGGGGGTGCCACAGGCGGGAGTTGTGTCCCACTGGCACAGAGGTTGTGGCTGGGTCCATGCAGAGGCTGGTGTTGGTACCAACCTCCTCTTGAGCATCCTGGCTCCAAGCTCCAAGGGGTCTGCAGTGTGGCAAGTGTTGGGCGCCTACCCCATGCCTCGTCCCTGTGGTTGGCACAGGGTGAGCACTCTGTGCTGTGTGGGTCCACCTGCACCACTGGCTGCTCTGTGGGAAGGTGCTTCTGGAATGATGGCTCCATTGCATCTCCTGGTTGGCCTTAACCCTATTTTGTTGCTGTTAACCCCGTTTTGCATGGAGTTTCCAAGGTTGTGATGTGCTGTGGTCAGGGTAGATGTGTCATGAGGTCGTTCATGTCCCCGTGTGGGGCTTGTGTGTCCCTATGTGGGGCTTGTGTCCCAGGCGCTGCAGGGCTCAGCCTTGCTCTGAGCTGTCCCAGTCGCTCCCAGCAGCCATGCTGCCTCATGCAGGACTGTGTCCAGTAGGTGCTGGCAGTGGTGCCTGGTGCTGTGGCGGAGTGGCAGACAGATACTGGGAGTGGGCAGAGCAGGCTGCGAGTGCTTGTGTCCACATTGCATGAGGGGAGAGGCTGGATTTAGCCCCTATTCCCTGGGGTGGGTGAGGAGATGGGCAGTGGGATGCAGGGGATCTCAGGGTGATGGGGCAGGGTGGAGCAGCCCTGTCCCCAGCACCTATTTGATGCACAGGGGAGATGGGGCTGTTGAAGTGGAGCCTGTGTTGTCACGGGCATGGTGCCTGCCATAGCTGCAGGCAATAGGTGTCTGTCCATCTGTTCCCCTCAATGGGGTGGTAGAGGTTCCACAGGGGGAGATTTGGGGTGTTGGGTCTCCCTGCTCCTGCAGGGACCCACAAGGTGCCCCATGTGGACTCAGATGGCTGCTGAGGGCTTGACCCTGGGGCATTGCAAGTCCCACTCCCCATCCTGCACCTCTCCATGTCCCCACCTCTTAGGAGAAGTGGCGAGCAATCAGGCAGGGACCCTTCCAGGGCTGGGGCATTGGGCAGAGCCCTTCCTGCACCCCATCCCCTGCCCTACATCCCTGCTCCACTTCCCTGCCCCACCACCTCTCCCCCTGGCAGTGGGGCTGACAGGGGCCAGGGCAGGCTGGGGAGGGCATGGAGAGGGATCCCTGCCTGTCCTTAGGACTGATAGGAGACCCCAGAAGTCCCATCTCTCTGCTCTCTTGGGATGGCCAGCCCGGCTCCTCTGCAGAGCCGGGGATGCTGTGGCCGACAGCAGCGATGCCTCCAGGGTCTGCGATCGCCAATGGCGCAGGGGAGCAGATAATGGATGACAGTGGATAACAAATAGCGGTGGATAAGGGCAGTGAGGAGGCCAGGCAGCCCCTCCAGCCTTCCCGAGCCGCAGCGGGCGGCAGGGCGAGAGTTAAACGCGTGGGGGGGGAGAGAGGGGGGGGCTGCCTTTGAGTCACTTCCTCGCAGAGGGAGGGAGGCTTTTGGGGCTGCTGAGCTGCCTCTCGCCAGCCTGGCTCACACCCTGAAGATGAGCCCTGCCCGGTCGCCTCCCCGCCGCCCCAGCTGGACTTCCCTCACCGGCTCCTGCCACCCCGACCTCCACTGACCTCCCACCCGGAGCAGAAGGGATGCGGGTGCTGTCCTAAATCAGCCCCGGCCACCTTCATCCCCGGGGCCTTCCAGCCACCCTCTTCTCGCCTCCCCGGAGCCAAAGCGGTCGTTGCGATGACGGAGGTGCTGGTGCAGCCGGACGGTAGCCCCAGCCCTGCGGGCGAGCGGCCGGAGCACGGCGTGGAGGAGCCCGAGGGGAAGCGTCCCCACAACACGGGTGCCCGCCTCTGGGGCAGGGTGCGCAGCAAGCTGCTCCGACAGAAGGTGCCTCTCGGGGTGTGCTGGGGCCGGGGGGACAGCTTGGGGTGGGGGGGACAACGGTGGCAGGCACCAAATGGGCTCTGGGATGGTTTTGCCATGTCGCCGGGCTCTGCTGTGTGTGGTGGCTGTGGCTTTTTTGGCTAGTGGCTTTGTGGGGTGCAGGGGACTCTGATGGGGGGGCGGGGGCAAAGTTTGTGGGGTCTGTGCGTGGAGGGAGGAGGTTGTTTGGGTGCTTTGGGAGCTCTTAGAAGCAGTCAGCAGCCTGTGTGGTGCTTGTTTCCCTCCTTCCTTCTTGAGCTCTGTGCTGAGGGGCCGGGCAGGGGCTGAGCCGTTTGTGTCGGGGGCTTCTACAGAGTAGGGGGAGCTGAGGTTGGGCTCCTGGGGCGCTGCAGCCCCTGGTGCCTGTGTACCCCCTCTCTCTAGGGTACTGCTTTGTTTGTAACTCACCCTCCCCAAGTCCATCCAGGCTTCCCCCAGCTTGCAGCCCTGTTGCAGCCCCATCAGTTGGTGCTGCCCGTCTTTGGGGGAGGACAGAGAGCAGGGGTGGGCATCTGAGGTGACAAAGGAGGGGGCACAGCACCATTGCAGGCTGTCCCCAAGCCCCTGTGATCTCATGGAAGGCTCCATGGGTTTCCCTCCGTGGGGTCCCCCTGTGTGGGGAGCTGCCAGCTTGGAGCTGCTGGGCTGCAATTGCCAGCAGGAGCTGCCTGGGCACATGGGGATTCGGTTTGGTGGCAGCGGGGCTGAGGTTTGCCGGTGGTGGGGCCGCCGGCGCGGCAGCGGGGCTGCCTGTGACGCAGCGGCATTAACCTCAATTCTGTGCCGCCGCCACTGCGCCCACAGAGGGGATTAAAGGGCGGCAAGAGCTGTGCGAGGAGGCTGCCTGGTGGCTGTTGCTGGGTCAAAACATGAGGGGGTTGCATTCCCCGTCTCCCAGTGTGTCCCCACCACGGCTTCCCCACTTGTTATCAACTGGGAGCACTGGGGCTGCAGGGGCAGGATGCAGCCCTGGCTGTGAGTGGTGCCGGTGTGCTGTGGGTGTTGAGCTCTTGGGTTGCTCTCAGGTGGGGCTGTGAATCGCTGCTTTTTTGGGGCTGTGCTTTGCCACCAACAGTGTTTGCTGCCGTGGGGGCTGTTTTGCCCTGTTCTGTGGGGAGGGTGCTGCCAGTGCAGGGGTCTGGTAGGGGCATCTGCCCATTGGACCCAGGGCAGCCATGAGAGGCCAGGCTGGGGTGTCCATGGGTGCCACACTGGTGGGAAGTGACCCTGGTTGTAGCAGCTCCCTCGGGAACATGCTCCCCGGGACTGTGGCAGTGATGGCCTCACCGACTGAGTCACAGGCTTGCTCCCAATGGCTTCACCCTGGGATGATGGTTGGATGATCTCATGGGTGAGGCGCGAGGAAGGGACATATCCTGCCTGGCAGCCCCTGCCCTGCCACAGCATCCCAGCGCTTGGGGCCCTGGTGAGGTGCCACGAGGGTTTGGAGCCATCTCGGCTCCTCACCTGTGGGCCCCAGGGAACTGGCTCTGCCTGGGTCTGTCTTGGCTGCTGCTGCCCACGCAGGAGCTGCATCCACGGCACACAGCCTGGAGGTGCCTTGAGGACAAAATCCCAGGATATGGCCTCCTCCCCTCCAGTCTAGAGTCACCTCATGTGCAAGACAAGCAGCAGACAGGCCCTGTAGAACTTGGAGGGATCCCTCTGGCACCAGAGCCTACCCAGGACTCACAGAGCTCTGCCGGGATGCTCATCTCCTGCCACGCTGCCACCTTTCACTCTGCAACCAGGGGTCTTGTCCTACAAGCAAGCACCTTTGGATAATTTGGGAAAGGGGGCTGTTGGCACATGCCTGCAGCCAGGACCAGGGGGTGTTTCACCTCGTGGTGGATGATAGTGGCACCACGGTGGATGCTGGCCTGGGCACGGATGCCACACCACTGCCAAGAGTCCCCTGAAACAGGTGGGAGCAGCCTGGAGAGGCACTGGTGACCTGGCTGAGCTGTTTCCCAGGGTGCAGGCTGGCTTTTGAAGCCAGTTGAGTGCCAAGCTGCCAAAGAGGAGATTCCTGGGATACATGTCACTTGTGTCAAGGATGTCATGGTGCTGGCTGTTCTCCAGGGCTCCCCAGCCAGCAGTTCCCCACTGGCTTGGGATGTCCCTGCACTGCGCTAGAGCAAGGCAGCTCCCTTTGGAGCAGAAGATGATGGTGGTGGTAGCTGAGATGGGGTGTTTGCCAGCACTGTGTGGGCAGGAGCTGCCTCTGGCACTGTGGGTGGATGCTCCCGTCCGTCCTCCCACGCCCATCAGCCACAGCTTTGCTTCCTGCGGGGAGAGGGCAGTGTGGTGGTGCTGCCTGCTGCATGGGATGCCAGCAGGCAGGACTGGAGGAGAGCCAGGGCCAGGCCACAGCCAGTGCCACATGGGTGCAGGGGGCCCTGACCCAGCTCCAAGGGTGGCATCAGCTGAACTAACCCAAGGGGCTTGTGCCGGCTGCTGTGGGGAGCGGGATGGGGATGATTCTGCCCAACTGGGGGCCAGCAGCTGTGGGGAGGTGGCGTGCTCAGAGTAAGGTCTGTGGTGCTGGCAGCAGCCAACCTGGTTTTTATTAAAGCTTTCTTCAGAGTCCTGCTAAAGCCCTTCCAGATGTGAGCTGCCAGGGCCATCAGAGCTGGGAGGACCCAGGGGACGGGGATGGGGAAGGTGCATATAGTGGTTGCAATTAAACTTTCACTGCAGAGAAGGGAAGCCCAAAGCTCTGGAGGTTGCTGGGGGGCAAAGGGCTTGGATGCTGCCGTGAGTGGAGCCGGGCTGTGCAGGGAAAAGGGGTGACAGCCCCCTGGGACAGGTGGTGTTGGGTTGGCGTTGGCTGTGGTGGGTGCATGGCAGTGCTGCCTGTGTCTGGTCTGAGGTAGCACAGGGAGATCTGGCACTGGGAGGGGAACACAGGGGTTGAGGTTGGCAGGGATCTGCCTGCAGCCTTGTGATCTTGGTGTCCAGACCTGCAGCAGAGCTCTACAAACGACCAGGGCAGTGGCAGCTTCCTCCTCTTCCTCCTCATCCTCCTTCTCCACCTCCCACTCCCCCTGCTGCCCTCTCCAGCAGCCGAAGGGATGGTGGGGAGGAGGTGGTGTGGTGCTCTCCCGGCTCTCTCATATGCTGGGGCTGGAGCACCAGGGAAGGCTCTATGTGAGGAGCCATTCCTGGACCATGCTGGAGACCACAGTGTTTTCCATGGCACTGCAGCTGCTGGAGGAACCGCTCAGGCTCAATGTGGCACAGGGCTGGGTGTGGGGTCATGCCACAGTGCTGGGTCTGTGCTGAAAGCCAGGGAAGCTCAAGCCCATCCTCGGGAGAGTGAGGTCTTGGTGTGCAAGAAGAGCCATGAGGAATTCTGTAGTTGCCCCCATCATGACGTGCGGCAGCTTCCTGGGCAGCCAGAGGATGGGGCAGGGGAATGGCAGCTCCATGGCCGGAGCAGCAGCTCTGGACATCTTTGCGCTTGCCCAGAGTGTCTCCCAACCCAGCAGCTGTAGGAAAGTCCTGTGTCCTTGTGGAGTGACCCCATGCGTTTGGCACGAGCCTCGCCTGGCAGCTGCGTGCACGCAGCCCCGGGAGTCCCTGCCAGCCCCTGCCAAGCTCCTGCTTCCCATCCCCTTCCCTGAGGGGACATTAGTGCCGGGCTCTGCCCCGCTGCCCGCCCCATGCATTACAGGGATCGATGGGACCAGATCAATACCGTCAGCTGGGGACCAAAAATCCCCAAAAGGCAACTGCACCCGCCTCTGCCCAGACCCGGGGCCCGGGGCCTGCCATGGCACGTGCCCCGGGACCTTGGGAATGCCAGCACCTCGCTGCAGTGGCCGGGAGCTGGGGCAGCATCACCGAGTCCCCTTCTAGCCCCAAAGCCAGAAATAGTGGAGCCTGTCATTCCCAGGGGTTATAAATAGCCTTGGCTATGGGGAGACGTTGTTTTTCTGCATGGAAAACACTGCCCTAGTTCTGTTTCATCAATCTGCTGCCAGAAATAGTCCTGATTTCTTAGAAATTTCTTACTGCTCGGGTATGGGTTAAAGCACCGCCTCGCAGGGGCTCAGGGTTGGTGGAGGGCAGGCAAGGAGGCTGAGCCCACCTGGTTTTGGGGCATGGCCAGAGGGACCCCAGACCTTCCCCTCTCCATCCTTCTGCTGCGGGCAGCATGTTGGCCGGGAAGAGCATGTCCTGTGCTCAGTACTGTCTGTGGGTCAGGGGCTTCAGGGGCTGCTGGGCTGGGGTGGCAGTGGGGCTGGCATAGGGCTTTGTCACTGCAGAGCTCACGCCCCATCTCTCCCCGCAGCTGGACCCACAAGCTGTGCAGACAAAGAACTGGCACATGGATGTGATTGAGATGAACGGGGTAAGCAGGACCCACAGCCCCTCATTTTGACGGCAGCCCCTTTCCTGGGGCTGTGCTGTGCCTTCATGTGACATGGAGGTGACAGGTCAGGGCCAGGCTGTTGGGACTTACCCCCTGCCTCCTGCAGATCAAGGTGGAGTTCTCCATGAAGTTCACCAGCAGAGACATGAGCCTGAAGAGGACCCCATCCAAAAAGCAGACTGGTGTCTTCGGTGTCAAAATCAGCGTCGTGACAAAGTATGTGTGGGGCTGGGGGCTCTGATCTGCTCTGGTCCCTGTGGGTGTGGGGTTGCACCATGTCCCCTTGCTCTATCCTTGCACCGTGTCCCTGTGCTCCCACCAAACACCAGAGAGCTCGGCTTTTGCTGTCTTCTGGAATTTGCCTGTTCCTTCAGCAGCTCCCTCCTTCCCACCCATCCTGCCCCTGGCCCAGGGTTTACAGGCTGGGCTGGCCACCTTGTGGTCCCCAGGGATTCTTTGTTTACGCCTCCACTTTCCGAGCCAGGCGTGAGCGCTCCAAGGTGCCTTACATCGTGCGCCAGTGCATCGAGGAGGTGGAGAAGAGGGGCATCGAAGAGGTTGGCATCTACAGGATCTCTGGCGTTGCCACTGACATCCAGGCATTGAAAGCTGTCTTTGATGCAAGTGAGTGTCCTGGGTGCTGGCTACCCTTCACGTCACGTTCTGGGAGGGTTCACAGGCACTGAGACCCTCCCAGGTCCCCTGCCCTGCAAGCCCAAGGTCTGATTATTGCACTGCCTATGTGCAAAACATACTGGTGTGCCCAGGAAGGGGCTGGGGGTGAGGAGGAGGAGGATGTAGCTGGGAACACGAATGCCCAGAGGTCCCAGCCTTGTTTGTGCCTTGGTGTCTCTGAGCTACTGCCACGCCTGGCTGGCTCCTGGGAGACTCTGAGTCAGGGCAACGTTGCAAATGGATTTCTAAATTGTTCCGCATCCCATTGCCCAGCCAGGCGGGAACTGCTCTGCTTTCCCAGCCCCAGCCTGGCTACAGGGGGCTGAGAACCCAGCAGTGCTGTGAACCCAGCAGTGCTGTCCCCGTACTCCGGTCAGCAGCCTCCATGGATAGCTGGGGTGACACAGGAGGGCTGAGACCCATAGGGGAAGGAGGTGGAAGAGGCGTCACATATGGGTGCTTTCTGAACAGATAACAAGGACATCCTGGTCATGCTGAGTGACATGGACATCAATGCCATTGCTGGCACCCTGAAGCTGTACTTCCGTGAGCTGCCTGAGCCTCTTCTCACTGACAGACTCTACCCTGCCTTCATGGAGGGGATTGGTAAGGGGTCAGGGATGGGGAAGGGGTCAGTGCCCAAGCATGGCTATGTTTAGCATTGCCTGCTCTTGGATGGGAGACTCCCAAGGGTCCTTCCCAGCTTGGCCCACTCAGTCCTGGCTGTCCTTGCCAGCTCCAGGCCAGCTCAGGGCTTGTGATGCTGCTCCCCAGGGTGTGGGCACATTCTCCTGGGAGGGTGTTGCCCTGTGGGGCAGGGCCAGCTGCTGGGTGCCATCTGGCCACAGCAGGTCCTGCCGCTGCGCAAGTTGTCACCAGCCCCTGTCCTGAGCCTTCTCCCTCCTTGTCTCCAGCCCTTTCAGATCCTGCTGCCAAGGAGAACTGCATGATGCACCTTCTCCGCTCGTTGCCTGACCCCAACCTCATCACTTTCCTCTTCCTGCTGGAGCACTTGAAAAGGTAACAGCTCGGTTTGCGGCTCCCAGAGGAATGCCCAGCATGGGCAGGAGGTGCAGGATGGGTCTGTCTCACTGCTTTGCTGTGTGGATGGGACGTGAGTGCAGCTAGAGCCAGTCTGATACCTGTGATGCCTGCATGGCTGCGGGCTGATCCCAAACTGAAGGCAGACCGCCAAACTTTGCTGGTGCAGTGCAGGGCTGTGGGCAATGGTTGGGGCCAGCAACAGTGGCTTGGTGCTGTGCAGGTGGCAGTAGCCCTTTCCCCTTCCATCCCCTCCAGAGGGTGCAAGCCCAGGTGTCTCCCCAGGATCTGTCATTTTAATCGGGGTTGTGGCCAGGCTGCAGTCTGGTCTAGCTGGGACCCAGTATGCCATGAGTCCCTTTGGCTGATGGCATTGGCTTCCTACGCCTCTTCTCCATGGGCCCTGTGGGATGATGGAGAGCTCCTGGAGCTGCTTTTCCCCACAGAGCAGTCCCAGGGCCACTAGCTGTGGTGCCAGTGGGGACTATGCAGCGCACAGACGTTGATGAGGGTCAGGGAGCACATGTCCTCTGGCACAATGTGGCTCTTGGCTGCTGCAGCCGGTGTGCAGCTGGTTGGATGGGCTGTCCACAGGGAGCAGCTGGCCTTGATGCAGGAGAGGGAATCAACTGGGAGCTGTGCAGTGTCCCCCTTAGCAGGAAAACTGAGTGCTGTGTCCCTTCCCGCAAGCCCAGCAGTAGACCCTGCAAAACAAGGTGCAATAATCCCTGTAGCTTGTCTGCAGTGGGTGAGCAAGACCCAGAGACAGTTGTGGGGACATGTCCCAAAGCTGCAGGTGACACAAAGCTCTGTGTCACTTGTCCTGGGGCGAGTGCAAGCAATGTGTGGTTTGTCAGGCTTTATCTGGGCCTGGATAAAGCCCATTTGAACCTGAGGATGGATGGTTCTGGGGGCATCAAACTGGTGGAGAGTCTGGGGCTGTGGGCAGGGTGGGAGTGCAGCGTGCAGATCCTGGCCAGAGCTGGCCACAAGTTTGGGACCGGGACTTACAGCTCATGTTACTTGCATCATGAAGTTGTTTTGGTGGTTTTTTTTTTCCCCTCTGATTTGGCTAAAACCAAACAGAAAAAGTGATTGATGCTGGGGGGCGGGGAAGGAAAAAATCCATTTCCATCCTGAGAACTGGGCACAGCCAGTTCCCACATCTGCTCCCCTGGCTGGGGCTCAACCGTGCAGCCTGTGCCGGGGAACGCAGCTGCCTCCTAACATGGCAATGTTGTGGCCCCCGTTCCCTCGGTGCGGGCTGGCTGGGGTCCCGCAGGGTTGGAGGGGTAGGGAGCCTTGTGGGGGGGAGCGGGTTTGGGGACACAGGGGGTGGTGTGGAGCTCCCCGTACCCTGCCGAGGACTGGGGAGAGCGGAGGCTCTGCAACACATAAGCAAGCGAGGGCTTGGTCCTTGCCACATCACACCCGGGGCTCCCGGCCAGGACTGACGGCTCCGGCGGAGGCCGGGAAAGGGGCAGAGCTCCCTGCCTTGCACCTGGGTTTGCCAGGGGCTGTGAAGGGCCATGGCAAGCTGGAGTGTCCCGCTGGGGCTGGGAGAAGGGAGATCAGCATTCAGCACCCCTGCATCCCCCGTGGCTGCCCTTCTCCAGGAGAACAGCATCAGGGGCTCACGCTCCCTCTCCCACTTTACCCCTACAGGGTAGCTGAAAAGGAGCCCATCAACAAAATGTCTCTCCACAACCTGGCCACAGTCTTTGGGCCAACACTGCTGAGACCCTCAGAGGTGGAGAGCAAGGCACACCTCACCCTGGCCTCCGACATCTGGTCCCACGATGTGATGGCCCAGGTAAGAGCCGTGCTGACAGTGTGGCCACCCTGGGGTGGGGAGCGGAGGAGTTTACCTGCTGCCTGGGTAGAATTGTCACTCTTTGCTGGATGTGGTTGCACAGGGACAAGGTAGGAGGTGGCAGCTCTGCATCTTTCTGGCCTAACCCTCTTTATTCACCCCCACAGGTCCAGGTCCTCCTTTACTACCTACAGCATCCTCCCATCTCCTTCACTGAGCTGAAACGCAACACGCTTTACTTCTCCACGGACGTGTAGCCTGCAGGGAGAAGGCACCAGCTGCAAACAATCCCAGCTCCCTGCTGGGGGATATGGACTGGATTGCAGCCCCCCCCAGGGAGACCAGCCCAAACCCAGGACGGTGCCGCCTGCAGCTCCTGTACAATTGCGTACCCAGTGGCCCGGTCCCATCCCAGGCTCCGTGCCTCTCTGTAAAGTAGTCGTGTCTTATGTCCCTTCTTGTGTTCAAGAATTGTTTTTATGTATATTTGTTCAACAGAAGAGGTAGTGACTGACAAGGGCTGTGGACACAGGCTTCTCCCTTGGCTAGTTTTTTTCTCCTGGACTCCTTTCTGCCAGCTCACTCCTACCAGGCACCCCTTTGTCTCGCCCAGCTCGAAGCCTGCAGCATCCCACGAGTGCCTGTTACGCTGCCCCAGCTCCCCTGCCCCACGCCTGCATGTGCAGCACCGGCTCGCTTCAGAGCCTGGGAGCTTTGTCTTGCTGCCTGCGCAAACGTTGGACACCCCCCCTTGCCCCCTCCCCATACCTGGGTCCTGCTCTGGCCTGAGTAAACCTGTGACCAAGAGAGCAGAGGAGCAAGATGCTGCTTCCTCCTCACCATGTCTCTTCTGGGTGCTTTCAGGCCAGTCCCTTCTTACAGCCCTAATCCTGTGCTTTGCCTGTGTGTGTGTAGCGTGGCAGTTACTTCCCTCGCTGTATCTCACCTCCCAGTAGCATTTTGGGTAACCCATCACACCAGGCTGGGGAGAGAGGGGCTGTGCTAGGCTCAATGCATGGCAAGCTGGAGGGAGAGCCAGCTTCCTCTGTCATGGGCTGATCCCAGTTCTGTGTTGTGGCACTGACTGGGTCCCATCAGGGCACGTGGATCCCACAATTTCCCCATCAAGCCCTGGTGGGGCAGAAAGCAGGGTTCCTGCCATTTCTGCCATAGAGAGGTGCACAAACCCCTGCCAGCACAGCACTGCCATATGGTTGCCAACGCTGTGGCAGAGCTTGCCGGGACACCAGCATTCTTGCTGTGGCCATGAGAACAGGGAGGTTTTTGTTTCCGGGCACCGGGCAAATGGCAGCACGTGGCCCTGCCTTGGTGCCAGCCAGGCTGCTGGAGGTGAGTGCTCTGCGTGGCCTGGATGGTCACCCAGCCTGGAAACCAGCGCAGAGGGACGGGAGGAGGAGGAAAGCCTTCGTGGCCCTCACTACCAGAAGTGCTTCATTTGCTCTTTCTCACAAAACAGTTAGTGCCGGGTTCTCCATGCCCAGTCAGCTCAGGTCCATTTTAGTTTGTGGCTCCAGTTCTTGACCCCACCCCCAGCCCCAGGCTGATGGCTGGAGTTGTCACGCTGTGTCCCAGGACATGCCTGCACTCGCTGNGGCTCACACTCCAGACCCTGCTCCTCTTGACTTACCAGCTGAACGGAAGGGAAACAGCATGGCAGGAAAATAACCAGGCATCTGCCTTGGCCCTGGAGCCAGTAAAGGAGGCTGAGTTTTAGATCTGACTGCACAACGGATCCCTCGGTGNGGAGAGAGGGGCTGTGCTAGGCTCAATGCATGGCAAGCTGGAGGGAGAGCCAGCTTCCTCTGTCATGGGCTGATCCCAGTTCTGTGTTGTGGCACTGACTGGGTCCCATCAGGGCACGTGGATCCCACAATTTCCCCATCAAGCCCTGGTGGGGCAGAAAGCAGGGTTCCTGCCATTTCTGCCATAGAGAGGTGCACAAACCCCTGCCAGCACAGCACTGCCATATGGTTGCCAACGCTGTGGCAGAGCTTGCCGGGACACCAGCATTCTTGCTGTGGCCATGAGAACAGGGAGGTTTTTGTTTCCGGGCACCGGGCAAATGGCAGCACGTGGCCCTGCCTTGGTGCCAGCCAGGCTGCTGGAGGTGAGTGCTCTGCGTGGCCTGGATGGTCACCCAGCCTGGAAACCAGCGCAGAGGGACGGGAGGAGGAGGAAAGCCTTCGTGGCCCTCACTACCAGAAGTGCTTCATTTGCTCTTTCTCACAAAACAGTTAGTGCCGGGTTCTCCATGCCCAGTCAGCTCAGGTCCATTTTAGTTTGTGGCTCCAGTTCTTGACCCCACCCCCAGCCCCAGGCTGATGGCTGGAGTTGTCACGCTGTGTCCCAGGACATGCCTGCACTCGCTGTCAGTCCTGTCTGTCCGAGTGCCTGGCTCCCAGTACGTCCCCCACACTCCCAGGTAGGTGCTGGTACCTGTTGGGACACGAAACCTTTCGCTCTGTGAGCCGAGTCTGTGTTCTTGTGGGAAGAGCCCCCTCCCTGACTGCGCTGGCCCCATGCTCTCCTGTGCCAAAGGGAGACGGGTGAGAAATGACCAAGCATATCCCTGCCGACAGCAGCGTTGCCTTTTGCCCTCCCCACCAACAGACTGTTGCAGGTAGAGCCCGGCTGCCTGCCACCGATGCACCAGGTATGTCCCCAAGCCCACCTCCCTGGGGAAGGCAGCACCCGCCGGCCCCACACCAGCAAAGCATCTAAAGGAGGGGAGGTTTTTTTTTATTTTCAGTCCNCCCTACAGGAAGGAAAAGGGGGCAAGGGGTGGGGGGGTGTGTGGGGTTATGGATGGACTATTGCAGCTACAGGTAGAATAGACCCATTAATTAATATTTGACTTTCAAAAGTTGTTAAGGATATATTTTTGTTGTGTTCTGTTTCAATTTCTGTAGATGATAAACTTTAAATGGCTGTAAAACCATGTGAGGAGGAAAAAAAAAGTTTAAAAACAACAAAAAAAAAAGTTAATAAAAATGCAAAGCCCCAACATTTGCACAAAGGGAGTCCTGTGGTGTTGCTGTTTGCACTAACTCTTCACCTTGGCATCACAGCTGCTTCTTTTTCGATCGTGGAAATCTTGCTAATTGCACTTCAAGGCAGTGGTACAAGCCCAGGCCTTGTGCCAGACAATCATTTAAGAGACATCTTATGGTTTGGGCTACATCCTTGCATTTCAGTGAATTCTGGAGGGGAAAAAAAAAAAAAAAAAAAAAGAAAAACCTGGACTGTCTGGAGCCAGCCTGTTTAATCAGCCCCGAATTACTCAAGCTTAAAATTCAGCTGACTTGCACAGCTTCTGGCCTGAGGACACTGAACAGGCACAGCAAGGGCCATCAGGCGATCTGGAAACCTCATCTGATAGATCACATGGTGCTGTCTCCCCACTTCTTTCCACGTGGGAACAGGAGATGATATGCCTCCAAACTGACCACCGCATCAGTCAAACTACCCTGCTAGGATTGCTCCTCCAGGTAAGCCAGGGCTGTCACCCTTCTGGGATGTCAAACTGCGGATGCAAAGGAGGGGAAGGGGGTGGGAGAACCCCCATGATGTGTGTGCGCTGTCTGAAATCCTGTTGCCTCAAAAAAGATAAAGGTGGGTGTTTCGCCCTTGCAGAGTGGCTGAATGATGGTTAAAATCAGCCTAAACTTTTCTGAATATAAAAATTGCCCCCTAAGGCCTGAGAACTGAGCTAGGTTAGATTAGCAAGAGGGCTAACTATTGAATGCAAATCGAAAAGGGAGCAGCTCCTTGAGCTAACCCAACAGATGTTTTGACCTCAGTACCAGTGTTCTGCAGAAATAACACTTCACTTTCTCCAGTGTAACGCTGGGGCACTCGGAGGTGGTACAGGGACATGATGGGAAACAGACTGTGCACTAAATGAGTGCCCAGTTATTTGTCTAACAGTGGTTGTGAAAGCCTTCTCTGCTTTCTAATGTCACCATCAAACTGCTGGAACTAATGGTGTGAGCCTGAGGCAGTTAAAGCAGTAGCAAGATACTTGTACTCCCACAGCGAGGTTAAATCAGGCTAGCCAAGTGGCTACAGAGAATTATACTTCTGCAACAACCTCTTTTTTCCCCCCTTAAACTGTTCTGTTCATCTGCCAGTAACCACACAGTTCTAAGGCTAAGGATTCCTTTTTGCTTTTCCCTTTAAGACATGGTAAAGAAATCTGGCTCTCATCTCTGTGCTTGAAATAAGACAAGTTGTACAGATGGTGGTTTGTCTTCAGCTGGTATTTTAAGAAAAGCCTGGAACAAACTATTTCTCCACAGGATCTTACCTCTCCCCAACAGAGTAGCAAGCTGCAAACTGATAACTGTTAAACACTTGCAGCACGTTCAAATACATGGTAACCAAAATCACTGCATTTCTTTTTTGAAGACTGTCCTCCTGCCTCTTTTGATGCTAGCAACAGACTTAATTAAAATCAGACCCAAAGGATCGAAAAAGCTCAAAGTCCAGGCTTGTTTCCTGGAAACTGACAGTCAGCTGATCCGTCCTGGAGATACTGCTCACTGCGCCTGGCTCCTTCCTCGCATACTCCCGCAAGTCTGCCTGAAGCAGCAGGCCAGGGCCCAGAGCCAGATTATTGTTAGTCATTCAGGAAAAGCAGCCAACACCATCCAGCTTGCACTGATCAGGATTCCAAAGGCAGTGGAAAGGTAAGCCTGATGGTTCTTCTGCCGTGATGCAGGCTCTTTGCGGCAGCACTGGAATAAAAGGGAAACTTGGCTCCCCGGGGATCCCACCGTTACCGTAGATAGTAATCAATTGCAGCGGAGAAAGCAGCGAATCCACCACAGCCAATAACCCCTGCCTTCAATCCAGCTGCAATGCAAAAAGAGTGGAAAAGAATGAGACATAACAGGAAAGTTGGTTTACTTCCCAGTAACTAGCTTAATGCTGCGCTGCTTTGAAGACCTTACACCTGCGGGAACTTGGTGGTCCTCTACCAGGGGTCACTGGCATTACCACTGCCCAAGGTGAGGAAGGGAACTTGGCACACATGGGACTCACTCCCACAGCTGGACTAGCACAAAATGCTGGCCTGGTGCTGCGTTGCTAAGTCTCCCCCCAAGGGCTGGAAGAGGAAAATGCCACTGCTGATTTCAGCGCACTCTGATCTGAGCGCTGCAAGTGGCTTTGCTGTTGGACTAGGGATGGATAAGAAGAGCAGATGCAGCTTTGAAGGCTCTAAGAGGATTAGGTCCAGGATAGACACAACTTAATGAGCTCAATTAGAAGCACTTTCAAGAACACTTTCTTTTCTTTTATGCTCTGTGGACAGTTTTTTTTTTTCTTAGGGAGAGGTGAGAGAAGTTTGATGTTTCTGATGAGCAGAGCAGCCCTCTTCCTACTTGAGGCTTTTCTCCAGATGTTGTTAGCACTCAAAGCTTCCAAAAGGCCCCACTAGTACCTGCTGGACTAAAATCCCAGTGCTCCTCCTCTTTTACTGCAAAATAGAATTGTCTGTTTGAATTGATACATGAGAAGGGAGGTAAGTGTTTTACACTCTGCAAATTAACAGATACTGCCCGTGAAATACTATATATAAGTAGAGCTCTGTTAACACAAGAGCTGTAGCTTCAGAGAGTTGCTCAGTATGTATTTTTGGGTCCCTCCTCACGACACCACAGAACACCACAGACACTATTTCCTGATTTTTCTTTCAAGTCACTTACACTGATTTTCCTCCAATCTCACAGTCCTGTAGGACCAAGCCTTCCCTACACACACATATCTTTCAAGCTGGCAGGAAAGGGACAGAGACAGCAGTTCTGCCAGTCTGGAGTATACTCTTGTGTTGGTAGCCCCATAACCCCATGCAAAGAGACTTGTAGTGTGTGTTCCACTAAGAACACTGCATGCTGCATAACCAAATTAGAGTCTTATCACAGAAATAATTACAGCAGGCACTACCAACCTCTGAAGCCGATTGCTCCTCCTGTGATGCAGCCGCTGATAACGCTATTCTTCCAGTCTGACTTTCCACGATACTGTGGAATTAAAAATCAGAGTCAACAAGTAAATACAGAATAAACACTCAGTGTCTGTACTAATACCAAGAAAGACTCAGTGACCTTCCAGCCCTTTCTCACCCGAGGATGTCTTTCCCTCTATTCTCAGCAGATGGCCCCCTGCACTCTCACAATAAGACTTGCAGGGCCAGAAGAGGTAAGAGGTTGCAGGGCCGGCAGAGGTAAGACAAATCTGTATGGTGCAATGCAGTGATAGAGCAAAGATTCTCAGGTGAATCCACACAGCCCCAGAGCACAGTGCTCTGCACTAGCACCACCTCAGAGATTTCAAAGGTGCTATAAGCACACGGGTGCAATGCTGAGCCCAGCCCCACAGCCTGGTTCTCAGCCCAGGTGACAGTCACAGCACTCTGCTGACAAAGATGTACTATTTCCATAGCCAGAGCATGTGAGTTTTTCACCGGGGCAGAAATCTCTTTGTTTTGCTCCATTGTGCAAACAGACACACCTTTCCTCCACATGAGTTAAGAAATAATTGTGTCTTTCAATTAAAAGGCAGTACCAAAATTCCTAACAGCCTAATTTTCCTATTTAAGAAAATGGATGATACATTTACCACCGAGATGCACAGAGTCACTTCTTGCTGTAGGGGCAAGATGAAAATAGGCCTGTTACTTAAGTAACTTTCACGTAAAGATCCCTTTCTGCATGTGGGATTTTTAGAGGCTCAAATTACCGTGTTGCAAGTCATAGTTTGATGTTTTTAAAGTAACAACAAGTACTTGTAGCTAGGGTTTTAAAAAGTAACGCCTATACTTGCCAACACATTCAGGACTTGAAATGAAAAGGGCTTCGCTACTGCAGGATTTGCTGCTCATTCTGTCAGAGAACAGCAGTTCTGAAGACAGACCTCAAAGCTGAAAAGCTTTGATGGCCAGAAAAAAGAATAAACTAGCCTGCTCCCTTGCCTTATTACAAAGGAGATGCACGTTCTTATTTGGATCTAGCAAAAGAGATTATTAAGCGCATAAGAAAACATTTATTAATGCTTAAGAAGTTATTACTCACAGATTCCACCACACATTCAGTGCAGGAGAACATGGCACCAACGATGGCAAAGTTCTTTGCGTAGGATATGCCTCTTTGCCCCATATCTTTGAGGACCTCTTTTGCGGTTGGCGTGCGATACGGATCCTTGGGATCAAACCCAACGTTGGTGTCAATGCCAGCTGTGAAGACACCAAATGCACCCCCCAGAACAAATCCTGCAAAAGACAAAGAGCATAAAATGAACCTGGGCTGGATCCAAGCAGCACATTGCCCACTGTCACCAGAGAACCTCTGCTCCCACTGTCTCTCAATGCTGCAGCGTGAGGGCACGAGCGGCCCGTCTCCGGATACTACCGACACTGTTGCTGACCCCCTCCTTGCTGACAGCCCGCGGTGTATTTAAGAAAGGTTGTGAAAGCCTTGTCCTTTGCAAGGAAGGCAGGCAGGTGGAGATCCCTCCCCGGGACAGACACTAGAGGAGGTGTCCACGGGGTGGTCCCCGTGCTGCTGCTTCTTCCCCATCCACCTCTTTCCTGACCCCATCGCGGGGACCCATTCACGCCCCCTAACCCCAGCCCTCCAGCCTCCCCCGGCCCTCTCAGCAGCTCCCACCTCACCTCCCACGCAAGCCAGCACCGCCTTGAAGGCGCAGCTCTCCATGGCCCTCTCCACCATCTTCTGCTCCTCGCTCTTGGGCGGGCTGGGGATGCCGCCAAAGGCGGCGGGGTCCCAGGCACGGGGCCGCCGGTGCTCGCCCACCAGGTGCTGCAGCAGGAGGCTGTACTGCAACGGCGGCGGCGGAGGCTCCGGTCCGCCCGGAGCGGAGGGCGGCGGTATCGCTGCCATAACCGGCCTGGGACACCCGCCACCGGCTCAGCGCCGCGTTCGGGCCCACTCGAGGCGCCGGTAACGCGGCTCCCGGCAGCCGCGGCGGCACGCGGGGGCCCACGGGAGCTGTAGTTCCGCTGAGGTGAGGCGCCGGCCTCCCTGAGCTCCGCCACAACTACGTATCCCAGCGTACACCGCTGCGGCGCCCGCATTGAGAACTACAACTCCCGGCAGGCCCCGCGGCGCCTCGGGCGACCAGCAGTCCCTGGGGGCGGTGGGGGACTACATTACCCGGCGTGCTGCGCGCCAGCCCTCTGGCGGCCGTTAAAACCGCTGCAGGTGAGGTGAGGGCTCCGGCTGCTAGAGCATCCTCCGGAGCTGCGGCGGCGACGACAGCAGGTGAGTGCGGCTTCGGCTCGGTCTACCGGCTTCGGTTCCGGTGGGGGTAGACCGGCGGCCTCGCCCGGGGTCAACCGGGGAAGGACTTGAGGTGCCGCAGTGCCGGGCCGAGTCCCTCTGCTCTGGCTGAAGTGCGGGCAGAGGGCGGGAAGCTCTGAGGTATCGCGGCGTCGGCACCGTCCCCCCGCCGTCCTCCCTCCCTCCCTCCTGACTGACTGACTGACTGACTGACTTCTGGCTGCGAGGGGTCTGAGGGCAACAGGTCCTCTATCCGGGGCGGGTGTAGCTTCTCTCCCCGCAACCGTTTGAGAGCGGAACGTGAGGGCAGCGGACCCCGGAGGTGGGAGCCAGCCCCGGTGCCGCTGTCGGTGCGGAGACCAGCTCCTTATCCCCGTGGCCCACCTGAGGTGTGGGGAGGCTGGAGGCTGGGCCAGCCTGGGGTTTACCCTAACAGCCTTCGAGAGCCGTCTGAGGTGAGAGCCCAAAGAGCCTCGTGGCACCTCAGCACCTGAGCTCCGAAAAGGTATCTCTGCTCTTCCATGTTTTCCGCAGGCAGGTGAAAAACACAGGCCATCTCCTGTTGCCTTTTTGGTTGAAAACCAGGCTGCCTCTGGCATAAAGTGGCAAATTTTACGGCAGGACCTCTATATTTCGAAAGAATTTAGGGAATAGCCAAGGTCTGTCTTTCTGTCACAAAATACCAACTTAGCTGGTGTCAAATTGCATAGGAGCCATGGCTCTTGGATGCTTGCTCTCTTTGATAAGGGGGTGAGAGATGTTGCTTTTATGCTATTTACCCTTGGTGAGAAAGGTGTTGTGAGCATTAAAAATCTTCTGTGGGCTTTGCCTGCGCTGTTTTGCTTAGCCTGCTTTACTTTCTGCTCCTTGAGGACAGGAACCAGCTTTCTGTTCAGCTCGGCA
This sequence comes from Jacana jacana, assembly GCA_013400555.1. Taxonomy (NCBI): domain Eukaryota; kingdom Metazoa; phylum Chordata; class Aves; order Charadriiformes; family Jacanidae; genus Jacana; species Jacana jacana. Next base: position 812,230 of record VZTM01036930.1, read on the forward strand.
CAAGTGAAGATAGGTAACACCTTAAAAAATAGCCTCTTGACTTTGTTTTGAGAGATTTTTCTATTTTAATTCTCAAAGTTATCTATAGGTTTTTGAACCCCTGAGAAATAGCTGTGACAGTTTCAATGGGATACCTCGAGATAATTAATAAATCTTTTAAATTTTCAGTTATTTTTAAAAAATGTACTAAGTATGGAATCTTACTGGTATCCTTGAACACAACTCTTTAGAGATTTGGAAGTAAGCAACTTTCCTTCTTTCTTTTTTTAAGTCTTTTGTGTGTTTTCTTGCTTATGTCTTATCTCGGGACTAGATACATAGGTTCAAATAACCATTTGAATTGATGGTTTTACCACTTGAAATCTTTTTGTTACCTGAAGTTCATTTTCAACAACTTTCCTCTTAAATTCCAGTGCCCTCTACTGGTTGGACCAGTAGGGTCCACCTGCCCAGGGCTCTTTCCTCTCCAGTCTTTTTTTACTCTTTTTTTATTTGTTTGTTTGTTTGTTGTTTTTTTAAGGTCAGAAACTGTTGAAAAGAGTGCTAAAATTCTACTAAACCAGTATCTTTACGAGGTGGAGAAGGTTGCTGGCAGGATGATCTCCCTAAGGAGCCCTGAACTTTAGATTTCAATCTTCTCCTTGATCCAAAATAGCCTAGTTGTGCTGATCTTGAAGTCACACTGCAAAGCCTATTTTTCAAAGTTACAAAGGAAAAAAAGATAAGTTAGACTTGGAATCTGAGCGTTGAGAGCTTATATGTATTGCTGAAATTTTGGTTTGGCTTTTTTTTTTCCTCTATTCCTGGTTTTTGGAGAAAATGCTTGTTTACTGTTTAAAAAAAATATTATTAAAATTGGTTTGTAAATATAATTTGTGTAAAATACTATTAGTTACTTATAGATATTTGTATATATAAATAGGTATGTTATATTCCCTTGTCTTAAGTGTTCAAATAGCTTTTTCCTCATTCATGAGTTCTATATATGTACAAAAACATACTCTTGAGTATTTGAATAATCTCATCTCCCTGAAGAGACTGTTCATGTGAGTGAAATCAGGTGGAGGATTAAGGCTTGGAGGGAGAATCTGAGTGGTTTCTTATAAGTTATTAAAATGAAACTTTCAGCTGTTTCTTTTTTATAAACCTGTGAACCTTCATTATGTCAGACGTGTGCAGCCAATGCATTTGACCCTCTTCCTTCACTAGGCTGTTACCTGAATGCTTAGCCTGAAATGACACTTTCATTTTGGAGCTGTTAAGTCCGGTATAAGAGCTTAAGTTATTTTATTTTTAACCTTCTCTAGTCCCAGATGAAACACTTTCGTTTTGTGTGAGTGCCTCTTTCCTGTGTGATGACAGCATTAGGTGCAGATGATCATGAGTTTTTCTACAGCCTGCAGTGGACGCAGTGCTCCCATGTGCTCAGCTTCTGCTTCAGCAGAGGGCAGCACATGGGGATTAAATAATTGCATTTTGCTTGACCTTTACAGTGACGCAGCCTTTCTCCCACACTTCAGTGTTCTCCAGACAGGATAAGCCTTGGAAATAATGAGGCGGTTGTCTGAAATTCTGGCTTTGCATGTGGCTTGGAGTTGTAGAGTTCCCAGGTTTTAGACAGGCTTTGGCTGTTATTTTTGACACTTTTGTTTTTAAAAGTAAGTTTTCATAGCACTCAACTTTACTTGGTGGAGCTGCCTGTTCCACAGTCTTTTCTCGAGTTATCTAACTAGGCAGGTAGTGGCTGAAGGTGGAAGTCAATAATTACATTCAATCCATTCTTCACACATACCTACCTGTCTGTACATCTTTCTCATAGCAGATCTGTGATGATCCAGAGGAATGAGAGCAAGAAGGGATCAAGTAATGGGTGTTTTCATGAAAAAAGGAGAAGCTTTTCTCATGACAACACAAGCAGAAGAAAGTATGGCTGCTTTGCTGTTGGTCACACTGCTGACTTTGGAAACCTCCTTGCTAAACAGGAGGCAGTGCCTCTAAGAGGAAGCATACTGGGGGCCTGCTGGGCTCTGGTTCTGGCAGCACCACTTAATGTTTCTCATCTGTATATTAGGGCTGATGCTTGCCTACTTATCCAGATTGTGAATGTAGGGGGGGTGTGAGTGTCTGATATTTAAAGGATTGTGTTTGAAAGAGCATTGGAAATCTGTGAAGTATACCCAAATTCAGTTAAGGAAAGTTAACTTCTGTGCTTCATGAGTTTAATCAACTTGGTTTGAGTGTGGTTATCTTTTGTTTTCAAGGCTTTCCATGTTAGAGAGTACTGTTGCTTCCACAGCAAACAGCCAAAGTACTGAAAAAAGGCTGGACTGCAGCTAGGTGGCAGGTATATGGGAGTCAAAACAGAAAAGGTATCCTGACTCACTGATTTATTTCATTTTTTGCTTTAGATCAATGTAGGATAGGCTGCAGAGAGAGACAGTTCAATAAAATCTCCTTTTAGGATCTGCAGACCTGTTCCTTGTGACTCTGTTCCGTAGCTCAGAGGGAGCAGGATGTGGTTTTTCAAGATGATTGTATGATCCTGTCTTGCTCTCTTTAACATTTTATATCTGAAAGGGTGCATCCTTTTTGAAATTTAGGTGGTTTTTTGTGTTTGTCCTACTTCAAGTTACTCCTTCCCCTCTTCACAATTTCCCTGATATTATACATACTTTTTTTTTTTACCTATGAAATTCAAAATGCACTTGTGTTGTAACTTGTGGTCTAAAAAAAGATCTATATAAAGTTTCAGACATCATCATCTCCCAGGGATTTTAGCTGTTGCTATAGAAGCCTAAATTCTGAGAGACCTTTCCAATACGAAGAAGGGAGAAAGTTGTCATGGAAATATGCAGCAAAAAGAGAGGAAATCTCAATTTGATGACTCTTACGTAGGCTTTGCCAGCTTGGTGAGTAGCTTCATACCCAGAGATCTGATACTGCAGATCCTATTTGTTACGTTCCAGGGGACTGGGATGTTACAGCCTAGAACCTAAATAAATAAATTATTTAACATTTATATAACCAAAGATACCTCCCCAACTCAGTGAACTTCATGTTTACCCATATTCAAGTTTCCTCGCTGCATAAAAACACCTAAACAGCAGTATGACACTACTCCTTAGGCTGCCCAACCCCCCAGATGGGGAGGCAAGGTCCCTTTGGAGCCGGGTTTGTGGCTGTGTTGCAGGAATGGGGTTCATCAGTCCCCTGGTGCTGGACTGTCGGGGTGGGAGCAGAGAGGAACGTTGTCTGCAGCCACCACCAATCTTCCTCTGCTGGAAGAGACCCCTGCCAGGTAATGTTGGCAGGGAATTTCTAGCAGTCTGGTTCTAATGTAGGATGAGCTGTAGCACACCTTTTTATTATCCTTCTGGCAATGATGGCTCTGGAAGAATTTATAGAGCTACCTGTATTGAAATGAGGCTTTCGGAACCCGTTTTTAAATGACCAACTAAAGATAGTTTATGCTGCAGCTTCAGAGCTGTTTCAGATTTGAACAGGAGCCCTTTGTGTTCAGCGAAATGGTGGTATAAGCAGATCTCTGGTCATAAATTTCATGTCCACTTAGACTATCACCAAGCCTGGTTGGTTCCATGGTTTCAAGCTTTTTGTGTCTTTCTTACTCAAACCTCCTGGTATCTAATAGATTGAGCTGCCTTTAAATATCTATTAGCGGTGTCACCATGGTAACTGCTGTAAGAGTTTCCTGCTGGTAGAATGTTTTCAGCTCCTGAGATACAACAGGGCAAAATGCTTAGGTCGTTGTTCTTGTGGTTTGAATGAGGCCACATGCAATAACAAAGAGGAAAAAAAATATATTATTTTTAATGGAAAGGAGTGAGGTTGATACTTTTTTTTTTTTGAGTCTATCCTCAGATGAGAGAATAGAGGACAGTTACCTGGGCAAGGACAGCTTTACCTTGAGAGCATGCCTTGGCCAGCAAGCTCCTGCAGGAAGACGTAAATGTCACTCTCATCAGCTGAGCCAACACTTGGCCTTTCTTTTGATGCTCTGAAGTGAACTAATTAATTCTAATGAAGGAATGCAAAATCGTGATATTCCACTTGCCACAGGAGCAGGCAGAGTTGCTGAGTGATTCAGTGTCAAGTAGAAAAAATAATTGAGCTGGCTTGTGTGTTCTCTGCACACTTCTCTGTGTTCCCAAACTGCTGCTTTTATTTGCTGTATGCCTTCATCTGCTGTGTACTAGGCTAGCAGTGTCAGTTGGGCAATAGGCAGAGCAGCTTTCTGGCTGTCCTGGGTTTCCTGATCTTCTCCCTGCCTTCTCACCTCTGCTTTCTTTCCCAAGTTCTTGCTGCTTGGCCAATCAATCTTCTCTTGCTCTGTAATAAGTTGTTTCCACAGGCTTCTTCATGTGACAGGTTCACCAATGGCCCTTGTGCTAAGTCTCTCACCTCAGGGGTTTGTTTTGCTTTCATTTATTTATGGTAAACAGGTCACAAGCTCCATTGGGTACTTCCTCCTTGTGCAATCTGTTCTTGTGCTTCACGTCCCTCCTGTCATGTTCCCATGTGTCTGCTGGAGACCTTAAATTATCCCTTGCTTTTACAGAAACCTGGAAAGCCGAGCACCTATTTCTGCTACTGGCCCTCTTCATTAGCTGTGCCTGCTGCTTTTGGCATTAAGGCCTTCTGCCTTTGGTCAGGGAGGCTTCTGTTTGTGTCATGGGCTGTTCAGTGTAGCTGCATGAGAAGTGCAATCTGCATTTCCTTTCTATGACTGTGGGAATATGACAGAGCCAGAGCGAATGGTACTCTGTATGCCAAATTTCGACTGAGGGTTTAAGATCTGAAGTAATTATGATTACTAACCAGGAAATCCAAAGAAATAACTTTCATAAGAAATCTTGAAAGCAGAACCTGGGTCTCGGAATAGAATTTGCTTGCATTCTACCACAGTGTGCTTCTCACTGGCTAGTCTGTAATACTGGTTAATGCTGGGAGGATCTCAGTGTTTGGATACTTCTCACTTCAGCTGCATGGTTAAATTTCTCAATGTGCTAAGTTGATTTGAAAGTTTAAGCAGGCACAAGCATGTTGTTTCATACAAGCTCTCTGGAGGTATGGAATTGCTAATTTTTTTAAATTTACGTTCTCTCTTTTTTCTGGATTTGGTTATGTCACCAAAGCCTATTTTTTATCCTCTGATTGTGTGTGCCTACGTATAGCAATATGTGTGTCTTTTGCGAAACTGCTGACATTATACGAGAGCTAAAGTCAATGGGCACTAAATCCATACTAGCTTGTAATATTTTCAGTAGTGTAGGTGCCTTTGCCTACTTGTGAAATAGATGAATTATTCAGCTACTGCAATGATTAGCTGTTCTAGTAATCTGTAAAAGATGCAGAGAGCAAGAACAAGGCAGAATCTCTAAGACATTGCTATGTGGTGAATTAAACCTCACCAATGGCTCTTTTCTTTTTTTTTTCTGAAATCCTGATCTACATTGTTTGTCTCCTGGGACTTGAACTCCTTGTGCTTCATCGGTTCTCTCTGTTCATTTGTCCTAGTTTTTGTTGCTACTGGGCTCCCTGTGATGCACTTCGTACATCTAGGCATACCCTACAGCTCTGTTTCCATTCAGGGGCTGTCAGCAGTTCCAGGGCAAGTCCCTTTGAAACAAAGCTGACAACTCAGGTCTTTTATTTGCATCACCCTGAAACACACCAAAAAGTTCAAAGTGGTGGTGTGTTCCTCCACCATCTCGTTGGGCTTTTTAATTGAGGCAGCCTCCAGCACACATCTTCTCCAGTCCTGAATTTTCCTGCACAGCTCTCCATTGTTAGTGATCAGCAAAAATTTAATGAAACAGTTCTCTGTTCAAGGCTCCTTAGTGTTTCTAATGGATACCTGTTGTAATTCCTTTCCCGTTAGGTGATAAAACGCAAGCTTTTCCAGCATGTGATCCCCCTGGGACAACAAGCCAAGGGAGCAAGTAGGGTTGCACAGTGTTTTGCTTGTGTAGGTAGCAAAACTTGCTGTGCTACTTCAATGTGGTAATTTGCTATGAATAGTTAATGAATGCCACATTATAACCTATATATCAGAAAGCTAACAGTGAGGAATAATAAAAGAACAGAGATACTCCCTTTCCTCCAAGTCCTTTATTTAGTCATTGAAATAGAAAAATTGGTTAAGACTTTTGGTGCTCTTTTTTACTTATTTTCACCTTGCAGGGAAGAGCAATGAGTGTTGCCTTTTTCACTTTGTTTTATCAGCATTTTAAATAGAGGGGTGACTGCAGTAAAGCTATGATTTGTTGCTGTATCTCTACTGCCTAGGACAGTACAGATATTGGAAAACGACAGAGGAAAATAAACTTTGGATAAATATGTGCAAAAGTGATCAGACTTTTATTTGGGGGAAAAAAAAAAGAAATACAATGAATATCCCTTTACCACATAGGCTTCCTTCCTCATTTTGCCTTTTTCTGTGGGTTGGCTCTGTTTTGTTTGATAGATGGCTGTCTGTTAACTCTTCAGTGTTCTACTTGGAAATGATAGAATTGCTGAAAAACGCTGGTGCCTCTTACAGACTCTTACTGTTGAAACAGGCAGTTCCCTAAGTCTATTTTTGACTTAGTGGCTGTTCCCTTGGAAATTTTCAAGTTGTTGTCTGGCCTTCTGAAATTTTGGCAAAAAGCACCAAAGGAAGCTGTTTTTCATCTCCTGTAGCACTCTGTGTTCCATAAAGCATATTTGCCTTTATTCCAAATTTAATGATTCTAGTCTCTTCCAGCAACAAATATTTTCTCTAGTTTTAGGTCAAAGCTGGTAGCTGTGCCACAGGCTGAACCCCTCAGGTATGAGTGGGAACATGAAGCTTGTATAACATTGTAAGAATGAGCTGGGAAGGCCGGAGGGGTAGGGTAATAATTCTGAGTTCCCAAGTCAATGCACCCAATTTTCTTGCACTGGCGGAGCCCTTTTGGCAAGGGTTGTAGGAGCTCACTCTCTTTATCCACCCATTTGATCAGCATCGTCTTGTTAACCGAACAGCAGTTGTTTTTGTCAAAATGAAAAGCCGTGCCCTGTGATTCATTCTGCAAATGTCCACTAGCTGCTTGAACTTCCTGACATCTGTAGTGGAACTGAGCAAATAAAGAAGTTTGTATCAGTTATGTACAAAAAGGAAGAAAGTGTGGAGTAAATGCTGTCCCAAAGCCATGGCCTGACTCCACTAATACTCACTGTCTGATGCAGACTTTCCTTTGTAATTACTTTTGGTTTTATGACTCCAGACAGCAATGTTCCAAGCTTTCTAACTGAATTAGAGACTTGCTTTAAAAGATGTTATTGACATAATAACCTTGTTTATGGAATTTCTCTCCTCTGTAATTAAGATGGTAGCATGCACAAAAGCAGTTAAATATAGCGTGAATATCTGTAAATGCCAAGATTTTAAATCTTTTTCCTTGTGTTAGCCTTTTTTCCATAGTCTCTTCCTGTGTATTTGCTTCTTAAACAAGCTGGGCCACTAGATATTCTGCCCCTTCTATGTTCTATTAAGTTGTCTCATCTACATTCAT
>VZTM01036930.1:819794-837814 GCA_013400555.1 Jacana jacana
CAAGCAACACAGGTTGCAACATAAACATTATGTTTGGACTCAATGATCCCAGGGGTCTCTTCCAACCAAAATGATTCTATGATAAAATATTGGAGTTCCTCAAATACGGCATTTTAAAGGTGTATTGATTTAGTGGGGTTTGGTCTTAGCCTCTCATGTTGTTGTAGAGTTGTGGAGGTAGTGGATTGAGCAGCATGCAAGCAATATGCTCACTGTTACTTTGTCTGTCAACCAAACTTACCAGCTGGGTGAGAACCTGGCAGATTCTTTTTAAAAGTTTATATCACTTACTGAAATTGTTTTCTCACCCTGGCTGTGTGAAAGTAATTACGGTAAAGGCTCTGGACCTGCCTTTATGAGCCTGGCCAACTCATTTTAGCTCTGTTTCTGGGCTTTGTTCCTTAAACAGGCAATTTTTCAATTCAGACAGTTTTGTGCTGCTTAATTCTTTGGTCTAAGTAAAGAGATCAAATAATTATAGCAATAAGTGCTAGCAGAAATCCTCTACATAAACAAATGTACTGTCTGGCCTTGTGCTGTTGGGTTTGGAAATTATATGCCACTATTCCAGCCTGTCTACCAAAACTGAAGCATGTAAATGCTGTGACTGTCTCTGCGCATCCAAGCATTTTCATTTTCAGGCATTGGTCAAGTTATATTTATCAAAGCTAAAAATATCTTTGCGAATGAAATATAGTAGCTCATCTTCTCTCCCAGCTCCTCTCACTTCAGTTCTTTATTTCTCTTGGCTGAAGGATAGGAAAACCTATTGAGCTGACAATGCTGTTCCCCCACTCAGCCTGTACGAACTTACCAGCAATGGCAAAAAGAAAGGGTGCTGCAGTCCAAAAAAGTTTGTTTTACTTCAGACAGAAGCTTTTCAGCAAGGTGTCTGCAACTGGTGTCCCTCCCAGCTATGAGTTCAGGGTCCAGGGACCTGCAGTCATTTGCTTCGGAGTCAGTATTTTTCAGCTCTAACTCTTTGACTATAGGCTACCTCCAAAACCAAAGTGGAGGAAGTGACTTGCAGTCCCTCTACTGGGTACAAGAGTGACCTCACTGCCTATGCATGTATCGCTGCTTGGAGTGTCACTTCCTCAGGGAGGAGAAACACAGATCATGTAGATCACAATAATTACAAGAACTTTGTTAGTATGAATGACAAGGGACTGCCTTATCTGAGCCGTGAATTAGCATTGCTTATGTATTGTCTCCACACTGCTGGGAAGGGATCCCTCTCTGCAGTTCAGGAGAGATTTCCTGGTTGCAATCACAGTCTGAATGTGTTGGGTCAGGCTTCAGAGGGTGAACGGATCCCTCTCTCAACAAAGTTGAAGAAAGACAAGTTGAACAAAAAGCCCAGTTTTAAACAACTTGGCTATCTGTGTTTGAAACTTAGGTTTGATTTCTCATCCCCTCTGCTTCCTCCAACTTGACCTTATCATTGCCTGCCTCTCTGTTAAGATCTCTGGTCACTTTCTTCTTATTTTCAGACACTAAATTCTCTTCAGAAACCTTAAAAAGGGGGAACATTCTTGAACATTGCTTACTCTTGTCCCTTATTTGCTCTATTTTAAATAGAGAACAGATCAACTTCTTGGTCAGCTCGAAGTCACTCAGGACTGATTCTAGTTACTTTGTAAGAAGCTGCTGTCTTAGTATATCTTCCCTCCCTTGTAAGTACACGCTTTTCCACTTTTTTGCAGCAACAATGAAGGCAAAGGAAATGTCGTAAGGTGTCCTGGCTATGATTGCTGGCACTCCATGGGGAAAGATTATTAGCATGGAATATAAAAGCTTCTGAAAGCTGCTGCTGTGGTTTCTTCTGAAAAATGTCTGCATTCTATGGTTACCTCCTTGCCCTTCCAACATTGTGTGTACCACATGGTTTTACTTGATTGGATGATGCAGACTGGTTTGGGGTTGATGTTCTCTGCCCGGCATCCCGTTCTGCCGTTGGGGATGCTGGGATAGTAAAGAAACTCATCTGCTTTATGAATTGAAGCATCCTAGTGTTTTGGAGGTGAGATACAAGTGACTTCCTTGCATAAATCCTCTTTGCTTTGATGAAAATATAATATTTCTCATTCCCCTGAGTAAGCAAGTGTGCATATGTGTGTGTGTGTGTGTGTGCTGAATGCCAAAGCGCTGGTGAAGCCAGCTTGCTTCCGTATGTGAATCATTTCTCAAGCAGCTCTCTGTCTCGATGCAATGTGGTTTTCCTCGCAGGGAAGCACTCAAACCCTGAATTTTCAGTCTGGCTTACACATGCTGTCAGAAGCTAGTAGGAGACAGTTTTCTTTTTGAAGCAGAAAAGAGGACAAGCTTTTACTGTAAGTATTTTAATATCTTTTTTTTTTGAGGTGGGAACTGTATTATCTCTAGAGGGGTTTTAGGATCAGTAATGTATTCTTAGAGTGAATGGACCTGCTTTGCTCAACACCACTTTTTTTCCTGTAGTATTTCACTCTAAAATTAAACTGCGTGAAGTACAGTGCAGGCAATTCTGCATTAGCTGAAAATGGGACGGGGTGGTCTAAAAGCCATTACAACAACAACAAAAATTCCTACCATGTGAGTCTGTGAAAGCTGGCTGGTGTATTTTTCATCTGCTCAGCTAGATGGATTTAGTGACAGAAGTGTTTAAGCTGTTTCTGTGCCTGGTTCTGCTTTCTTTAGCAATTAAAGGTTTTGCTCCAACAGTTAAACGAAGCAGGAGCACGAGCAGACTTTCCTCTGCTACTGTGTGTTCACAGTGCCGAGTGAAGAAAGGGCAGAAAGGAACAAGCTGCTGAGCAAGTAGGGTTTGGCAGCTCGTGTCTCTGCAGGGGATCAGTGAAAGCACTGGGGAGCACACCAGACAGGAACCCTCTTACAGTGCTACAGCAAAGAGCTGTTCAGATTCTCAGCAGGACCCTTTAATTAGAGCAGTTGAACAGTTGTCCTTAAAACTGTACTATGGACTAAAGCTTGATCATAATAACAATTGTAATAATACTAGCATTTATATAGCATGTAATATGGCAAAGTTGTGGAGATGTTAATTAAGTCCTGTATGTGTAGCAGTAAAAGATTACTGGTAGAACTGGTTTGAAAACAGGGATTCTCTACCCCTGTCTCTTGTGTGCCGTCTATGTTCTTCTAGATGTCTTCTACTAATCCCTTCTCTCTTGCCTCAAAAAGGGACTTTTGCATGGTCCTCTACTACCCTTTCTAAATGATAAAGTCTCTCTACCTCTATAACCTCAGCAGGAGAGAGGATAATTGATTTTGCTGAAATATGGTGTTCTTTGCACAACTTGAAAGGTAACTGACACAAGAATATCTCATCATAACATGCACATGTATATGTCCTAACCCTTTCCTTTCTAGTTCAGTTCTAAACCAGTTTCATTATGTAGCCCACCAAGGCGGGTCTTTCAGTCTTAGTGGTCCACTAAGTAACAGCTGTATACGGTTAATACTGGTGCATAAATCTGGTTCCTCTTCAGGATGAATATTTTTAAAATGCAGAAGTCCTTTAGTTTCTCATGCAGTTCTGGAGTTATGTCCCTGTCTTTTAACAGAAAGGGCTCTTGGCAAAGTTCACACTGTCACTCAAATGTTTAGAAGATCTGTTTGGTCTATTATGCGCTTTAATGGAGGATAAATATCTCCTTCAGGGATAGTCTCTAGATCGCAATTATTTGCATTGCAATGGATGGAAAATGGGAGTCGGGGAAACATCCCAGCATGTGGCAATCTGTGGGGCTGCTCACTTGTGCATGTGTGGCAGATGTTGATTTATCTCTTTCTTTTTTTTTTTTCTTTTCTGTGGGGTTCTTCACGACACGTGAATGAGTGTATCTTCCTACTGAACAATGATGATCTCATTTTTATAAATGGAAAAACCAAGGTAAAGAAAGATTACAGTGCAGTAAATCTGTGCTGGAGCTGAGGATGGAATTGGTTGGAATTTCAAGCCAGTGATGATTTTTTGCAATTGCAAGCAAGACTGTGATGACATCCCTCTGTGCTTTGCCAGTCTGTGTGCATGTACCAGTCAGGATTACCATGTAGCCACGTGCTGTGCATCTGTCTGCCGTTCCAAAAAAAAATCCTTCTCGTAGATGTATCTACCCTCTATGCTAGAGAAAAAAATGTAATGACAGGTAATTATTAGGCAAACCACTTGTAATTATTCTTAATTTCTTTGGCAATTATATAGCTCTTACTCTATCTAAAATGAAACCTTCTTCTCTTCCTTCTTGTGGGTTGGCAAAACATGAAGTATTAAGCGTATGTGTCACTTGCTTTGTGCTGTATTCACTGGACAGGAGTTCAAAGAACCTGGATTAATGAGCAGTAGGTACCTTGGAACGGTTCTAAAACGTTTTGTTCTCAACCTGCAATATTACTGAGCACAAGTTAAACCCGTCTCTTCAGGACAGAGTCATATTGGGGAAAGCCCAGAGTGATCTAATTCTTTGTGTTTATAACATGGTTGTAACTTCAGAAAGGAAGTGTGGAATCAGTGCATTGCTTTTACTCTTCCTCAGTCTCTCCTTTGGCCTGTGTCTCCACGGGGTGTATGTTAGCACAATATAAACTGATGTACTTCCCCTGCCTCGCCATCCATTGAAACAACATGAGAACTGCAACTTAGAAAAAAGCATTCTCCAAATTCTGTAGCACAAGATCACTTCCCAGATATAGTTTTGATGTGACTTGATGAAATTGTGGAATTTATTGCATAACTTCTATGCGTGCATTCCACCACTACCTGTGTTCACGTATGCTCTCCCAGTATGAGGACATGCTGCCTCTGCCTTCCTGCAAATGCATCTTGCCACCCTGCTGTTTCGGTTGGCTTTCTTTCCTTGCACGTATCCATCAGCAATGCAGTGAACACTATTCAGAACTGCCATGTTTAACTCTACATCTCTGCCCTGGAGTTAGTGAAAGATCATAGCATTCGTTTGTCCTTTCTGCCTTTCCAAGACACGGCATCTACTTAAGCCAGAGAAGCGTGGTGGGGTGTTTGCTGACAGCCAGCATACAGCTACGCTTTGGCTTCTTCAGGTATCACACCACCCATCTGGTGGTGTGCACTGCCCTTCTGGAGGGCCAATAAGTAGAACATTACAGATAGGTTGGAACTTTTGTTTTTGCATCTTGTTTATAAGATCAGGGATTGTAGGAAGGTAGAATAGTTTCTCTTCTGAGATGTGTAATGTTGACTGGTTAGGTAATGGGTATGAGGGAGGAGAAGGAGATTGAATATCCATATAAAAACAATATAATTTAAATTACAGGAGGAACATGTTCCCAGTCATTTCAAAATACAGCTTTGGCTTGCTTTTTAACCATCACTCACTGTGCTGGATGACAGTTCTGGGTATTTTACCTAGAGAGGCACCAAAGTTACCTGTATTTTCCTCTTTTATAACTGGCCAGTAATATGGAACAAGAAGAGAAATGTGGTAAATAAATCCTTTGTCCATATGTACATGTGAGAGATTTTTTTAACTTCTGCATATTTTTTTAGTGGGATTTAACTAAGAATAAAAGATGACAAATCCAAAACTCCAGGGAGAACTTCTGTGGGGGAGGATGGGCGGAAGGTTTTGCAATGTTCTTCTCTCTCCGTGCCTGGAAAAATCATCAATGACTGTAATGGTTGCTGTGGGAAGAGGATTTTCTTCTGAGCCATGTTGAGACATGGAGTTTAGCAGTTGCTGACCTGGACTCTGGTAGTCTTGTGATGGTTTCAGAAGCTGAGTTGATGGCCAGACACATGTCATTTGTCATCTGGAACTGTCCTTGCCTAGGCCACTTCTGATGTAATTTACACATCCTTAGAACTTTTTGGTATATTCATATACTGGTTAATAAATAATAGTGAATTATGGAAAACACACTAAAGTGAGTAAGAAATTCCTTAATTGACACACAAATGTGAGATTGTCTCTTACCACAGAACCAGAGGTAACACTGTAATTGGGAGATCCAAGGGAATTTCTGTTGTTTGTGTGGTTCCATCTGATACCATGAAGGGAAAAGAACTGGCTCTGCAGCATTTGCTTATACTGTAGAGGAAGGGAACCATATGTGCTGTAAAGAAAACTCTCATGCCATATTGGAAGTGCTCTTCTGAGGTTTTTGGGTGGTTGTTTTGTTTTGTTTTTTTCTTGAGTCCTACAGGAAAGCAGTTAAACCAAAGAAATCAAAAACCTGAATACTTTTGCTATGAGGATACAATATTCAGGCAACCTTAGTACAATGAAGGTTTTGAAGATGTGACCCTTAAGCTATATCAGAGCTACTGATGGTCAAATCCTGGGACTGGTGTTTTGTGTTTTCCCCAAGGATTAAGTGGGTGACTTTGGGCATGTATGTGTCTCCAATTTCTGTGCATTTGTTTTAGGTATAAAACTTAACAGTTAACTCCTTGCAAAAGCCCCTTGGTTTTGTATCTGCCTAGCTGTATTATTAGAGTAGAATTTTCTCCACTCTTGAATGTTAAAGAGGAAGCAACTTTGCTTGCAGCATGCATAAAACAATCAGACTTTGCCCTGCTGTAGCATGCAGTCTGGACGTGAAAACTTCCAAGTGATGTCTTGTCTCCTGCTACTTTACCAGCAAAACATGAAAATTCAGCTGCAGATGAGACTACAAAGTAAGTCTGCTGAGGCAGACCAGGGGAAGCTGCTGCTCAGTGTTTGGGGTCAAGCTTATAATTGATTCTCTTTCTCTGGCTAGCAAAAGCAAGAAGACACTTTAGAGGTGAGGCTTTGGGAAGTGAGCATATCTTGTCTGTTCCTTTGAGGTATGTTGAAGCTGTTCTGGCTTGTGAATTTCTTTTTTTTATTGTGGGCTTTTTAATCCACTTCTAACAAATGCTAAGCATTGTGGCAGCAAAAATCCAGCAAGTGTCTCTACTGGGAGAACAACCTCAAAGACATTAAAAACAAGGTAACAAACCAGAGAAAGAAGAGGATGGATGCTTTCAGTAAAGAAACACTACACACTGAGCTGGAAGGAGCAGATGCCTGAAAGCTAATAAGATGACTAAAGAGTAAATAGTTTGGTTTTAATTGTTAGCCATTGTCTTATTTCCCAATGGGTTTATCTGTGCCACCTATCTCCAAAATTACTGTATTGGACTATCAGCTTTCTGGGTTTGTGACCCTGGCTTGATTACTGGTATTGGGATGAGTCATATGGAAGCATCTGTCAAGGCTAAAAACTGTTGTTTCAAGTGAATTGATGTGAAAGGCAGAAAAGAACACTATTTTAGCTCAGCTGGCTATCCTGCCATATAGCTGCCTACACACAGCTAGAACATGCTTTACAGTTTACTGAACTTGTTAGATATTGCTGTGTTCCAGTTAATAGACTGCTAAAACCAGGAGAGATTGATTAGGTTGGAAGGAAAATAATATTAGGATGACGCGGATTTTACATGCCAACAAAAACCACACTGCTTTGATTTCATGAGTCTATGCTAGAACCTCTATTACCCAGTCTGACCTCTTGATGTAATGAAAAGCAACTGAACTACAGGAAAATGGCTCTGTGGACTGTGGGTTTTAACCCACTGAAGTTACAGGCTTCTGTCCTTTGAGAGTCCTAGCTGCAAAGTTGGTGCATTCACAGGTCTCACTGAACCTGCTGTCTGGTACATCTCTAGATAATGAGCTTTCATCATTCTTTTTTCTTCTATTTTCCCAAAGCAACATGAATGATTCTGCTTTAATGTGACTGTCCTGTGGAGTGAGTAGTGTTATGCACAGACATACGAACCAAAAGCTAAGTTGTGTGAGGTATGTGGGGTACAGCCTACTTGAATCTCTTGCCCCCAGCAGGGATTTTCCTGTGTAACTTTGTTTCTGCAGATATGCTAATAATTATTTACTTAATAGTGTAACTGCTAAGTTTCTTGACTGTGAAATAATATTGCTTGTCATCTCTAAAATCAACCTATTAATTCTTTCTAGTTATTAAGAACAAAATAGCCTTTAATGGTAAGCAGAATGTGTTTCCTAGAAGTTTGTTCTACAGGACGGGGTGAATTCCCCCTTTGATGGGTAGCCAAGCTCTAAGATCCAAGAGACCTACAGTTGTTTCTGCTGATGCTGACTGCCTGTAAGAGAATAAATTCTTAATCCAGTTTTTCTAGCTGTAAACTGGAAACAATCCTAGGCTGGTTATAAAGACTTTTATTAATAAATGCATGTGAACTGACTAATAAAGAAGTGTCTGGGTCCTCAAGCCTTAATAAAACAGTAACATTTCCAGTGAAATGGACTGTCTCTCCACAGTAAAACTTCTCCCACCTGCTGAAATAGTCCACATCAAAACCTTCCAAATACCCATTAAAAATACCAGTGAGGAAGGATGAACTATACAGCACAGCCTGAATTTTTAAAGGCTGATGCCTGCAGGGAATTCTGAGGATTACTGAGAGGAAAAGCTTTGTTAGGACCAGCTTTACCTTTTTTCCAAACCCTCTGATCTCATTAGCAGCACCTGTTTCAGAGGAGAGAGGCACACAGACATCAGCACTTTGGAGTGTAAAAGATGCTTTTAAAACAAAAACAGTTTGGAAGGGGCAGAGTAGAACTGATCTTGCTGCTCTGAACAAACATATTGTTGGGTTGAACCTTCATCTATTTCAACATGGAGCTGCTGCTTATCTTCAGTTTCTACATGTTTTCAGAGCGCAGCTCCAAGCAGGGCATGCTATGTGCTGCTCTGCCTGATGCCAGTAGAAGAATAACTTTGAATCTTGGGCTGGTAGCATTCTGTTTGCTTCCTTAGGAAAGTGCTCTGTGAAATGTGAAGGAAAAAAATGAAGAATGAAATCATAGAGCTCCAGGCATTTCTTAAAGTGAGTTGTCTGCCGGGAGAGCGAGAGGAAGGATGTCTTGTCTAAAATGTACTGAGACATAACGGGTGTAAAACTAGTAATTCTTTGTCATTGTGTTTGGAAAAGCACCTTGGTTGCATCTCCTGTGGAAAGTTTCTCTTTCAGATTTCTCTGAGTCGCCTAGACACCGAGTCATAATCCCTCTGGAGTCCTTTCAGAAGGAAATGTTAATATTTAAAGTATAGTAGACTGACTACTCTGAATAGATTCTAAAGCTATTGGAAGCCATTACCAGGTGGCAGTTTCACAGAGGCAGAAATGCACATCTTCAGGGCTTGGAAGTTTGTGTGCAAAAGGGGTGTTGAACATTGTCCTTGCATAGTAGTTACACCATGAAGCTCTATGTACTAACTTGTGAAAGGGACAGTTTTCTAAGATGTGTTCAGCTGTGATAAGGTGGTGGTGATACCATTCCCCAAGCTCTCATTCAAGGATAGCTTATGACCCCGACTGGCTACTTTCAAAGTCATTTCTGCTGGTTCATAGGGCTGGTCTCGGCAAGTTACTGTTGCCAGCCTTGCTCTGAAGATCACATGGAGGAAGCAGAGGCTGCCATTTAGTCATGGCACTACTCTGACAAGCTGCTGCCTAGTGTAAGCCTTGTCATAGAAGGATAAATTCAGGTGTCTCTTAACCCAAGCGTCTTCAAAAATGTTTTTTTAATCTTTCTAGATTTAAAAATTATGTAGGTTTTTTTTTTTTCATTTATTAAAAAAAAAAAGCTGTGTTTAAGAAGTAGATAAAAGCTGTATATGATGGGTTTTAATACCATCCATTACAGGTTGTCCCTAGATGAACTGTTTCTACACCAGGATTAGGGAATATTACTTCTAATATTACTATTTCTGAATGCTAACTGGCTGCAGCCACTTCAGATAACCAAGTTAGGGTTTTGCTTGACAGTTCATGAGTTTCTTTGATTTTTAATTAGTTTTTGGAAGCGGTTTTGATTAGTAGTTCTCCTGAAGCAGTATTTCTACTAACTCCAATGTGTGTCACCTACCTAGGATTGAAAGCAATCTAAGATGTCTGCAGCCTGGCTTTTCTCTTTGAAGTGTGTACAAGGCTTGTGGAAAGTATTGGGATCCCACTTCAGAGGTTGAAATCTTTATCAGCAAGGCAGGTTCAGGTTAACCAGAAATGTCTTTTGCAAATGCTGATTTCCATATAAATACGTGGAACACTAATAAAAACTAATAAATACAAATACACTCTTCCCAATTTTAATCTGCTTGGCATAGTAAAATACTATAAAATGCACATGGCACGGGATTTGACTACCATTACATGAAAAAGCCTTAGTTTGCCTTAGGCTACTGGCTGGATTTCTTGAGTTGTGGTTTCATTTTCAATTTTTTTTCTTTTCTGTTTTAAGTACCTTTTCTTTTTACTAATGAGCACGTTGCTCCACTGCAACTTTAAAATGCCAACGGAAGACTCAAAATGAAATTCTTCTGGATATCGAGGAAGCATCTGTACAGCTTAAGGCAGGAAAATATGAGATAGTTATGCAGAAATTCAGAGGGTATGGTAAAGCAAAATGTGTGTGCAACCACTGGATCTGCTAAACCCCAAATCTGCATAATAAGATCTTAATCAGGAAGATAATTTGCATGTATAGTTGCTTGTTCACCCATATAAATACAGTGAACGGTATCGCCATTAAAAACCAGTTTACTATATAACATAAAGCACCAAAGCCTGCTCAAGTATATCACAAACTGGGAATGACAAGCATTATCTATTGTAATATAGCTTATGTATTTGTCAGGCCTTCAAAAAAGGAGCCAAGTGATCAGCATAATCATCAACAAAGACTACTCAGCTTTATCCCCTAATGAGATCAGTTGGTGGCTCCGTGGATGTGTTAAGAATTTTAATGGAATAATGACTATATTTAGTAATAATAATAACTACTGACTTTTACTTCTCTATTTGGGAGCTGACAGGTTAGAGCTGTGGGGAAAGTAGGCAGCCTTTCCTGCAAGAGGCACCAAGGATAAATTGAGGAAGTGTCACTTGCTGGCTTTGTTCTCTGTAAGACAGCAGCGGAGCGCTTGGCATTCCCCTCCACCTCTGTGCAGCAAAACACTCCTTAAACAGACCATGGTGGCACCTGGAAGGTGCTGTCGGTGTCAAATACAACTTGGCCCCAAGCAGATCTGTTTCCCATGAGTTCAGTGGGTGTTCTTTGTGAATGTGAAAGTATAAAACAAATGATGAGAGATAAAATGTGACCCAAGCCCTTCTACCGATTCAGCTGGGAAGCAATAGTTTCAGCCTCTGTCAAATGACTGCTGTCCAAGTTCACGCTGGCCCAGCGTGTGATAAACAGCACGCCTTCCCTGCGAGCGCAATCCCCGGGCTGACACATGAGGCAGAGTTCTGTGTGCATCTCCTGGTTACCTGTTTAGCAGACAAGAAGCAAGTTAGCCTCTACCTACACAGGACTGATAGGGAGCTACATCCTGTGTCTATTTTAGAAAATGAAGCTGCTGAAGAAAAATGTTGCTTAACTGAAGTGAAGGAGGGGATATCAGGCAATCTCCCCTCCCTCCCACTCCCAACTGGTGAGTGTTTTGTTTTTTTTTTTAAATCCAACTAATTCTGTCATTCTGTTCCCAGTTTGGATTGGGCAATGGCTGGAGAAAATTTATTACTTTAAATCTATAAGACTTGAGTTTGTTATTTAACTGGCAGCTGTCCATCTAGTGAGGGAAACAGACTAGATACTCTTGCTGGCAAATAATTTGTTCAGCTATATCAAAAAAAAAAAAAAAAGGATTTGTGTCTGTTTGCTGATTCCTGGCTGGATTTCTCTCTTGCATAAGCTAATCTCTGAGGAATAGTGGATCTGGATTTTGTTTGCCAGGAAGTTGATGTTTTTTTACCATGTTTTGTAAATCTTGGTATTGTGAGACATCTTTTTATCACTGTGGCAATGTCAACTGTTGTGTCTCCAGAAAACTGATAAGCTTAAGATACCAAGTTTTCTCAGTTCTCAGTTTACTCTTACATTGTGCTGCAGTATTGGTAGGTGTTCTCCTGTGGCTGATAGGTGTCTGACTTGGTCCCAACAAAAGTCAGTGTTCCTTCTGTGGTATTTCATGTTATTGCTCAGTGGTAAAAATAAAAGTGGCTGCAGCTGGCTCTGAGGGTTTCTCTAGGTTTGAGTTTTGATACATGTAAGAGAAGGAACAGTTTTGTATGGCCTCTTCAGCCCTTTAAGCTGATGCCAGATATCTCTGCTGCTCTCTTTCAGATGATATATGGTTTGTTTTGCTGTGTGTGCATGCATATATATATAATTTTTTTTATTTTTGTTTTTGGTTCTGTAGACTGAGCTACTTGGGAAGAAAATGAAGAGTACTGCCAGGCCTTGGAGTGCAATGTCAAAGCAAGGGAGTCATGGGGTTGACAGAGGAAAACCGCTTTCCACCACCTCAACAGGAATGAAGACATCCAAGTCCTCCACTTCACTTGCCTTTGAATCTCGGCTCAGCAAGGTACTCGCCAGCAGGGACTGTGCAAGTGTTACAGCCTCGCTCCAGGTTAAAGCTTTGGTTTAGGCCCAGAACGTTATTATACCCTGAGACTTGGAATGGGCTTGATCCCCTGTATTAATCTAGTGAGATTATAATTGTGTTGTATATTAGACTAATGCATGTTTCTGAAAATACTTCATGACTGATGGGGTAGACACTATACCTGTAAAAGGTACGAGTTGGTTTTCTCATACCGTTTCTGTGGGAGGGAATTGCCCTCACTTTGAAGAGGGAGAAAAATAAACTGCAAATTTACAGTTGCTGCTGTAGAAAAGCCACATTGAAGAAATTGGATTTCTGCAGTCTCTCCATAGTAAGGGTCAGAAAGTCAGATTGTTCCATGCTGCTCCTAAAAGTGAGCTGACAAAACCTCTTGCCAGAAGGCAAAATGTTAGCTGTTTGGTATCCTGGAGCACATCAACACTCCAGCTGTTGAAACGTATGTACTCATAGGGTCCAGGAAACCACAGACTGAGTCAGAGGAAGAGATGAAAGGGAGAAAGAATTGGAGCTGAGACTACATCTTCTTTAAAGATTCTTACATTCAGGAATCACTAAATAAGTGTTGTGTGCTCTATTTTCATTTAACCCAAGCAGTGGTTTTCAGCCTGTGGTTCATGGACCCTCTGGGTGTCACTGGACAACTTCAAAGGAAGTGGGTTTTGATTTGTGAAAACAGTTTAGGTGTCCACAAAATGAAAAGGATCGAAAAAAATAGGACTCTAAGGAGACTCTCTAGAGCTTTGATCTTTTAAAATGCTTGTGAAGTATTTTTCTTGAAATTAATTAGGGGTTGTTGTTAGAAGTGCACAGGCTGTT
This sequence comes from Jacana jacana, assembly GCA_013400555.1. Lineage (NCBI taxonomy): Eukaryota > Metazoa > Chordata > Aves > Charadriiformes > Jacanidae > Jacana > Jacana jacana. Next base: position 833,070 of record VZTM01036930.1, read on the forward strand.
ACAGGAGGTACACAAATGGGAAAGCAGCTGACTAAAGTTCTGAAATAAATTTCCACTTCTGTTTGAAGCAAGGCAATTGCAGTGTTTCTCCTGGAATATCAAGTTTGTTGTGCTTGTGTTGCTTGGATTTCTTGTACACATTTAGAGTATACTTGCTTTACTGTTGCTTTCTCATGTCCAATAAGACTTACTAAGTGAATTATCATGATATCCCCTAATGTTTTAAAAAACCCATGTACTATATAATACCCTGTAAAGCAAGTAGATTACCTTCTTCCAAGCTTATGAACAGTGTCAGCATTAATCTTCAGAACTCTGGAGAATTCTGTTCTGAAAACCAATGCCTTTTTGTGCTGTGAATGATTTTCTTGGTGGAGACATGAACAAAATGCTGGCTTCTAAACAGACTTTTTAGTGTCTTCTACTACCCAGTAAAATAGTACTAGGTCCTGACACAAGATTTTCCATCTCTGTTTACTGCTTTTCAATAAACAAGGAGGGTAAATACCTGAAACCATGGATAAGGGATTTCCAATTGGTAATTGCATTGGATCTTGCACTGGCTGAGGTTGTGTTTGATTGTGGCAGCCTGAGCTGCTCAGCTAAATGATTTTCAGATTTTTGGCTTGGTCTCCAGCATGTTCTTTCTTTGTGTCAGATAACCTGCTTTAGGAGGCCATGAAGTTTGGTGACTCCTGTTTGACAAACACAGGAAGGAACTGGCAGTTACTTGCTGTTGGGATCACTCAGAAGGCCTAAGGTCACCACTGGCACAGAACTGCATGGAACTGAGTGGAAGGACAAAAACCAGATCTTTTTAGGACCACCTTCTTCTTCTTTTTCTTTTTTTTTGACAGTCTGAGGGCCACTTATCTGCTGCTTTGACCTACTTGGTGTGTCAAGCTCTAAAACTTACCTGCACAGGCCCGAGCAAGGGTATACGATGAATGCTGCTCAGAGCAAGATTTGAGCAGTAGTCTATTCCTGTAAACTGCTTTCTCCCTGCCTTTCGATTATTTGCTTATTTGAATGGTCTTTCCTGTTTTCATTCTTTGCTGTTGAAGCAGTAGTATCTCTTAGCCCACTTCCCAAATATTTAGAATGTACAAAAATACAAAACCATACTAAATTTGATTCATTTATCAAAGCAGTATTCCCCTTGGGTTACTTAATGGAAATATTCCTTTTCTCCTGGGAACCTTGCATTCTGAACTACTTGATAGGAATATTCAAGGTCTTAATCTGGTTGCTCCCAAAATCTCTGTGTTGCAGCTGAAGAGGGCGAGCAGTGATGACATGCTGACAAAACCAGGGGTGACAGCAGCGTCTGGAGTCTCTCGACTGAAGAAGACCATTACAACAGGAGCGATTTCTGAGCTTGCTGAGAGTCGGCTGAAGCCCAGCACAGGTAGATACAAAGATTCTGGGCAACAATCTGCTTTATGTAGGATGTGCTGTGACTATCGCTTGGTTTGCCCAGATCCTGGCTGAGTTTTCCTCATCCCCGCCTTCTAGCACAACTATAGCTTACCTGCTGTAATACTCAGCATGTAGGACGAGACGTACAGTGCTTTGCAGACTGGCCTTTCATTGCACCCTGCGCCCCACGCGTCTGTTATCTAAAGAGAAACGGGAGAAGATGAGGGTTTCCAGGAGCCGTCGTGGGGTGAGCCCGGCCGGTGTGGCCAGGCGGGGGCGCCGGAGACCCACAGGTACCCAGTCCCCTGCCTCGTACAGCGATAAACCCCTTTGAAAGCTTTCTTTGTATTTTTTTCACATTTTCTCCGTACATCAATAGCATTCTCTCTTCTCCTTGTGCTGAATGAGCAGAGCAGTTACCCTGCTGTTCCTGGGACGCAGCAGAGAGGCGAGAACAAAGAGCCAGCCCTAGCATCCTCATGTATAGCTTGTGCGCCTAAGCTACGGTGGGTTAGCCCCATCAGCTTGTTCCTATTGGTTTCAAATCTAAGCCTGTTTCCAAAGGCAGCGACACCATCTGCATACCAAGGGCTTCTGTGCAAATGCTCTGCTTTCCCCCAGGAGCTCAGCAAACGCTGGCTTTTGTCTGCTCCCTGGTGGCATTTCCAAGGGAATGTGAGATCTTATTAAATTTGACCATGACCTCCCCCTTTGCCTCTGAAGGGTTTGGCTGTGTAACAGAACAATGTTACTAACCAGAAAGGGAATTAGGGAGGGGGAGAAAAGAAATATCTTTATATACTTCCCCTTACCCCTGCAAGAAAATGGTGCATTTTCTAACAGCATAAGTGCTTCACAGTAACCCAAAGACAGATCTTGTACTGTGGTTAGTTGGGGGGTAATAGTCAATCTTAATAGTGACTAGCCATATACAAAGGCATTTAAGATTCACTAGCCAATAAAGAGGCATGACGCTGGTAAAAGATGCTTGGGAGGAGTAACGTAGAGAGAAAACGTGTACAGATGATGCAGCACAGGATCCTAGGAATGCAGCCAGGGAAACAGCACTGCAGGGAGTCCGGAATGTAATACATGTCAGCTACAAAAATACTAGCACTGGAATAGAGAGCCCCCTTCTGCATGCATGCATAATAACTGGGATTGGAGGAGGGCTAAGATTTATGATGATGACAGCTTTAAATACAAAGGGCAAAACAGTTTATGGAGGTCAAGTTACATCTGGGTATTGTTTTGCCAATTTAAATTATATTATTAGATCTGATCTCATATATTGCTTTGCATCAGCACTTGTAAAAGTATAAATGGGAATATAAGAGCTAAGTGGAAAGAGGGTAAGTGTGAAGCATGTATATTGTGTAGATAAGCACTAAGAATATATGTGCTACCCCTCTAAAATTCCTTTTAACCTGGAGAGAGATGTACCCGGTCTTGTCAGGGTAGGCATTCAAAAGACTTGTATCTTATGTATCTTAGTTTTCATAGTGGTTCCATAGTCCTTAAGGTTCCTAGGAATATAGCTAGATTTCCAAGCACCCTTAAGGAGAAAAAGAGAACATTTTCAACTGCTGTTTTATTGAAGCATCTCAAATAGTCTCTGATTGTGATAGAGTGCAATGCTAACTGTGGCACTAATCCAAATAAGGATGTTTATGTAGCTGGGAAATGCAGGTGTTTGTGTGCATCACAAACTGTGTAAGTCTTGAAATTTCATTCTGAAACCACTTTCTTTGGCTTCCCTGATTGCCTTCATCTCTTCTGCATTTTGCTTTCATGTCTCAACTGCAAGCATCATGTCTTCCTCCCTGGCTTGTTTGTGCTTTTTTGATTGGGCTTTGTCTGTTACTCAAGTGAGCCCTTGACTATTTCACTGAAATGACATTATATTAGTTCTAGCTGCAGTCTGGCAGTACTCAGTATTACAGTGTTGTGTGAGAGAAATTGACTTTCAAGTGAGGTATGGAAATTTAAAAAGTTAAGTTTTTTTTCTTTGGGTATGACTGTCCAGCCTTTGTGTGTTGACCTTGAGCAATAGCACATGTTCCAAATACTGCAGATAATAAATAATTGACATTTAAGATTGCTTAAATAGGCCTATTTGTGTGCTGCCCTTAGTGGAGTTAAAGTTATTAATTCTGGGCCTTTTGCTGACATAACTACCCCTGTCTGCCTTGTTGGAAGCTAATGCAGTAAATCATAAGCAACTTAAAGGGAGATGAGGCAATCTCACGTGTCCCTTCTTGGCAAGTGGAGTTGAGCAAAGGGAACTGGAGACAGATTCTGGCTGAAAGTTCTGTGCTTGGCAGTTTTGAAATCCCAAGTAATGGGAAATAACATGCAAGGAGAAATATAAATGTCTTGGATGCAACTTTTTTCTCCAGTGCTGTCTTTCCATGTACTGTGCTGAAGTAGCAATTTGGTTTTATGCTAAAATCAAACTTAGAGAGCTCTTGAATGGCTTTTAATGTTTCAGTAGATAAAGCTGGGAAAATTGCAAAATGGGGAAGTAGTCACAAATCTTGAAAAATGTTTATTTTAATGGATGCACTTGTAAAGCCATCCAATCTATGAAGCTATTATAAGTAAAGAATTTATTTTAAAATGTTTAAATAGAGAATTTTATATCTTTGTTAAAACATCTTTTCCTTAAGGTTAAGATTATAGGAAAAAGGTGATTTTTCAGATTCTAAACCTCCAAGACTTGCAAGCCAAATAACCTTAAATACTGCTTTTTCACAGAGAATTGCAAAGCTGCTTATGTGATCACATACCTCTCCTGAAGAGCATTGAATGGTAGTATTGCTATGCAAATGGAAAATTTTGGGTTCAGACAGATGCGATTTGCTTGCTCAGTGGGTCCTAGAAGTAATTCCAAATCCTTGCTCTTGTTTCTCTCACTCCCTACAAACTCCCTGCTCAAGCACCTTCTGAAAATTTCCCTCAAGGCTGCCTCGTTTAATCATGTTTGTGTGCTTCCTCGCTGTTATTTCAGTGCCAGCAGCTATTATCTCCCAGGTCTGTCAGGAACCAAAAGGAGTCTTGTGCTGGACATTAGGAAAAGAGACACAGCCAGGATGTGTGGCTGGGCTGAGCTGTGAGCACGTAATCCAAAAGCATTGAGTACTTCAGGCATCCCCATTTTTCACAAATATATTGATTTATGTATCAAGATCTGCCAGCTACGATATGAAGTATCAGTTATCCTTGAAACTTAAGTAACAGATAGCTGTATGTGTTTTCTCAGGCTGCTTCATCAGCTTATTTCTTTATTCCTAAGTAAAGTCTAAATCTATATAGACCTAGTGAAT